>JALXFT010002709.1:0-36058 GCA_023376895.1 Aspiorhynchus laticeps
CCAGTCAACTTTGCATTCAATATGCTTTGATACAGCACTCTTAAACAGCCACACCTTTCAGTAATGACCCTCTGGACTTACCCTCTTTGTGGAGGGCATGAATGTTCATCTTCTGGATCATTGCCAACTCAGCAGTCTTCTCCATTATTGTGGTTTCAAAGAACAAGAGATACCCAGAATTTTTACTGAGGGATGGTCATTAATTGAAACTCAAATGTAAATATTCTAATATTTTGAGATACTGATTTTTGATTTTCATGAGCTGTAAAGCTCTAATCATCAAAATTAAAACAAAAAAAAACTTTTTGAAATGTTTTACTTTACATGCAATGAATCTAAAATATATGAAAGTTTCACTTTTTGAAATAACTTACAAGAAAAAATGAACCTTTTCACGACATTCTAATTCATTGAGAGCACCTGTGTATATACTGTATATACACACACACACACAAAAATATATATATATATATAAACAACACATACAGGTGCTGGTCAAAAAGTTGATTTATTTCACTAATTCCATTCAAAAAGTGAAACTTGTATGATGTATACATTCATTCCACACAGACTGATACAGTCAGGTCCATAAATATTGGGACATCGACACAATTCTAACATTTTTGGCTCTATACACCACCACAATGGATTTCAAAAATGGAAAAACAAACAAGGTGTACTTTAACTGCAGACTGTCAGCTTTAATTTGAGGGTATTTACATCCAAATCAGGTGAACGGTGTAGGAATTACAACAGTTTGCATATGTGCCTCCCACTTGTTAAGGGACCAAAAGTAATGGGACAGAATAATAATCATAAATCAAACTTTCACTTTTTAATACTTGGTTGCAAATCTTTTGCAGTCAATTACAGCCTGAAGTCTGGAACGCATAGACTCACCAGACGCTGGGTTTCATCCCTGGTGATGCTCTGCCAGGCCTCTACTGCAACCGTCTTCAGTTCCTGCTTGTTCTTGGGGCATTTTCCCTTCAGTTTTGTCTTCAGCAAGTGAAATGCATGCTCAATCGGATTCAGGTCAGGTGATTGACTTGGCCATTGCATAACAGTCCACTTCTTTCCCTTCAAAAACTCTTTGGTTGCTTTTGCAGTATGCTTTGGGTCATTGTCCATCTGCACTGTGAAGCGCCGTCCAATGAGTTCTGAAGCATTTGGCTGAATATGAGCAGATAATATTGCCCGAAACACTTCAGAATTCATCCTGCTGCTTTTGTCAGCAGTCACATCATCAATAAATACAAGAGAACCAGTTCCACTGGCAGCCATACATGCCCACGCCATGACACTACCACCACCATGCTTCACTGATGAGGTGGTATGCTTAGGATCATGAGCAGTTCCTTGCCTTCACAGTTCTGGAACAACATCCTATGGACAGATGAGACCAAGATCAACTTGTACCAGAGTGATGGGAAGAGAAGAGTATGGAGAAGGAAAGGAACTGCTCATGATCCTAAGCATACCACCTCATCAGTGAAGCATGGTGGTGGTAGTGTCATGGCGTGGGCATGTATGGCTGCCGTGGAACTGGACAATTTAATGAAAACCCCAAAAGGCCAGGTAATTCGAAAATTTTGAATATTACTTAAACCAAATCCAAAGAAAGGATTTTTGGAAATCTTGGCCAACTGAAAAGTATGAACATGAAAAGTATGAACATGTACAGCACTCAATACTTAGTTGGGGCTCCTTTTGCCTGAATTACTGCAGCAATGCGGCGTGGCATGGAGTCGATCAGTCTGTAGCACTGCTCAGGTGTTATGAGAGCCCAGGTTGCTCTGATAGTGGCCTTCAGCTCTTCTGCATTGTTGGGTCTGGCATATCGCATCTTCCTCTTCACAATACCCCATAGATTTTCTATGGGGTTAAGGTCAGGCAAGTTTGCTGGCCAATTAAGAACAGGGATACCATGCTCCTTAAACCAGGTACTGGTAGCTTTGGCACTGTGTGCAGGTGCCAAGTCCTGTTGGAAAATGAAATCTGCATCTCCATAAAGTTGGTCAGCAGCAGGAAGCATGAAGTGCTCTAAAACTTCCTGGTATACGGCTGTGTTGACCTTGGACCTCAGAAAAACACAGTGGACCAACACCAGCAGATGACATGGCACCCCAAACCATCACTGACTGTGGAAACTTTACACTGGACCTCAAGCAACGTGGATTCTGTGCCTCTCCCTCTTTCAATGGTCGTCTTTTGGACAACTGTAAGTCAGCAGTCTTCCCCATGATTGTGTAGCCTACAGAACTAGACTGAGAGACCATTTAAAGGCCTTTGCAGGTGTTTTGAGTTAATTAGCTGATTAGAGTGTGGCACCAGGTGTCTTCAATATTGAACCTTTTCACAATATTCAAATTTTCTGGATGGGTTAAATGGGAAAACTGAAGGGAAATTGGCCCAACCCCACTAAAGGTTTAGCCTGGCGGCAAACATTTTACCCGCTTTTTTGAATGAGGGCTTCAACAGGTTTTGTTAAAAATTAAAACTCAAGGATGGACATTAAAAAAGAGATTTGATACAAGGGAGGCCATTAGCAAATGTTTAAAAGAGATTTGGAAAACCCTAAATTCGAAGTCGCGTTAAACAACTTTTTTTCAATTTAAAAAGGGTGTGTTTTAAGACCAAAATGAGAATTTCAAAAAAGGACCCTATGAATTTCAATTTACCAATTTTGGAAAATGGGCCCAATGCCCCAAGCAATCCAAAAAATAGATTAATTTAAAACCAATCGAAAGGTTTTTAAAATCTTAAAATAAAAGGTTGCTTAAAAGGTTCTTACAGCATCCAATAAAGACCCTTTTTGGTTCCACAAAGGGCCCATTCGTCAGTCAGGTTCTTTAAAGAACCCATTCTCTTTCCTTACCTTTTTTTTCTGGAAGAACCTTCCTTTCACCACCCAAAAGGGAACCTTTTGTGGAAAAGAAAGGGTTCTTTCCAGGATGGTTAAAGGCTTTAGGGAACCTTTGGAAAAAATTCTTCCTAAATGGCACGGGAAGCAAATTTTATTTTAAGGGTGTTACCGGATTTAAAAAACAATAAACAAGAAATAATAAAACAAGAAATTAAAAAATAAGCAATGGATTCTGTTTTTAAATTTCAAATTCTTTTTGGCAACTTGAAGAAACAGGTCTTCCCAATTGTTAGAAAAAATAGAACTGAAAAAATTTAAAGGCCTTTCAAAAACCCATTAATGGGAAATTTTAAATTATTGGAATAACAATTTTAAAATTTTCTGAAACAATTTGGGTTTTCATTATTTTTAAATCATCAAAATTTAAAAGAAATAAAATTAAATTATATAGTTTGTGGAAAAATAATGTAACCCCTTTAAATTTAACTTTTTAAGAATTGTAAATTTAAATTCAATTTTTTTTTCTAATTAATGAACAATTATTTTTTTTGTAATAAATTATAATCCTTACATTAACATTAACTCCCCAACACTTAATATAATATTATATTATATTTTATATATAAAAATATATATATATATATAATAAATTATATATATATATATATATATATATATATATATATATAAAAAACTCCCCAGAAAAAAGGCCACTTTCTCTCGAGGAAGAAAAAGGGCAGGTGCTCAAGCCCCCTTTGATGTCTGTGTGCACGTGCCTGATCTTGTGGATAGTTCAGCAAATGTTGCTTCACTTAGAAATAACGTCTACAATAAATAACATAAATATAGGCTAATCAAACACTGCTGATTTTGTCCAGAGTTAGGCTACGCTAAACATTTTATTTGTGTAATTAACATGTTTAAATGGTCTAAAAACTTCAGAATGCGGAGAAGAGCCTATTCTAAAAAAAAAAAAAAAATCTTGGTTTAACTTTAATTCAATTCACTCACTTCGTTTGAAATAAAATTATATAATAATTTTTTGTTTGTGATTTTTATTAGTCATGTAGGATAGTATTTGATGTCATGTGCGTTACAAGCTTGGGATGCTGTTATGTGTGTAGAAAAGAAATGTAGAAAATAGAAAGATTAGGCTACAACACTGTATAACATCACTGAACTAAGTTATACACATATGCAAATCACATTTCTTATTAATATACATTTATTAACAATAAAGATTAAAAATAAGAAAGATACTCATTACCAATACGATCGTTGTAAATGAGAAACTGTGAGTCGTGCAGCAGTAATAATGTAATGATAACAGATACAATTTCAAACAAAATGATCATAATTATTCAAGCATTTAACATTTAGAAGTTTAATTAAATGTCAGTAACTCCCCATCAGTAGTTCTATACTGTGACCTGTTGGCGCAGTTGTGATAACAAGAAAACAGCTTTTGTTATGTTAAGATCATGAGAAAATAAGTCGTAATCCTGAGAAAACAAGAAGGAAAAAATAATAATGCATGGCCGCTTAGAACTTCCGTAGTAATAGAGAGTGCGTCACCTGCCTTATGTTTTACTGTTTGCTCTCCGATTGAGGCACATAAGCAAACAAACAGTGCAAATCTACACATTTACCTATTTTTCACCAATATCTAGCACTTCAGCTTCATCCAACGCACCCAAAGAAAAGCAGTAGTGCTTTACAACTATAGGACAGGAAGAGATAAATAAATGTATCACTGCATCTAAACCAACAAAATGTCCATTAGATCCTGTACCCACTAAATTACTGAAAGAGTTGTTACCTGTAACAGAAGAACCGCTTCTGAATATTATTAACTCATCGTTATCTTTAGGTCACGTCCCAAAACCATTCAAGCTGGCGGTTATTATGCCTCTTATTAAGAAACCACAACTAGATCCTAGTGAACTGGCAAATTACAGTCCCATTTCAAATCTTCCGTTTATGTCTAAAATTTTAGAAAAAGTTGTCTGCTCAATTGTGCTCCTTCTTGCAAAAAAATTATATCTATGAAGAATTTCAGTCAGGTTTCAGGCCCCAGCATAGCACAGAATCTGCACTTGTTAAGATTACAAATTACTTGCTTCTTGCGTCAGACCAAGACTGCATCTCATTGCTAGATTTACTTGATCTTAGTGCTGCGTTCGACACTATAGATCAGGGGTCACCAAGTTCGGTCCTGGAGGGCCGGTGTCCCTGCAGAGTTTAGCTCCAACCCTAATCAAACACACCTGAAGCAGCTAATCAAAGTCTTGTTAGGTATACTTGAAACTTCCAGGCAGGTGTGTTGAGGCAAGTTGGAGCTAAACTCTGCAGGACACCGGCCCTCCAGGATCAAGTTTGATGACCCCTGCTATAGATCATGACATACTCATAGATCGATTACAAAACTATATGGGTATTCAAGGGCAGACTTTAAGCTGGTTAGATCCTACCTCTCCGATCGCTACCACTTTGTTTATTTAAACAGTGAGTGATCCACAAGGATCTGTCCTAGGTCCTCTGCTATTTTCAATATACATGTTGCCCCTTGGTAATATTATTAGAAAATACGGGATTAGTTTCCATTGTTATGCTGATAATACACAACTATATATCTCAACAAGACCAGATGAAACTTCTAAATTATCTAAGTTAACAGAGTGTGTTAAAAATGTAAAAGATTGGCTGACCAATAATTTTCTCCTATTAAATTCGGATAAGTCATAGATATTACTTATTGGACCAAAAAACAGTACACAGAATCTCTTGTATTACAATTTGCAACTAGACAGATGTACTGTTACTTCCTCTGCAGTCAAAAATCTGGATGTTATATTAGACAGCAACTTGTCTTTTGAAAATCATATTTCCCATGTTACAAAAACAGCATTCTTCCATCTTAGAAACATTGCCAAGCTACGAAACATGTTCCCTGTTTCTGATGCAGAAAAGCTAGTTCATGCATTCATGACCTCTAGACTGGACTATTGTAATGCACTGCTGGTGGTTGTCCTGCATCTTCAATAAACAAGCTAAGGTAGTCCAAAATGACTAGAGTCCTTACCAGGTCAGAGAAATATGATCATATTACCCCAATTTTACAGTCCCTGCACTGGCTACCTATTAAGCTCCATATCAGTTACAAAATATTACTACTTACCTATAAGGCCCTTAATGGTTCAGCTCCTGCATACCTAACTAGTCTTCTATCAGCTACAATCCATCACGCTCCCTAAGGTTGCAAAACTCCATAGCAAAGTCCACTAAAGGAGGTAGAGCTTTTTCGCACTTGGCTCCCAAACTCGTGATAAAGTTTGCGGTTCAGACACACTCTCTCTGTTTAAATCTAGATTAAAGACACATATCTTTAGCCAAGCATTCACATAATGCATCTCATAATCTTGTACTGCAGTTATATCTGATCAAATGCACATTATTATTCTTTAGCTTGGGAAACAAATAATTTTTGCTTGGTTGGAATAGCAGCTACGCTAATTTTGTCTCTATTTGTTTCTCTGTTTCTACCTAGGAATTACACAAGCTTCAGTCTGGATCCAGAACTCCTGAGAAGAGATGACCCAACCCCTCAGAGGACCTCTGATGATGCCAACCCTGAAACAACATACAGAACTACCAAATTTTGCTATAAGTTTGATTGCAACAAATAATCCTTGCTGTTAATAGTGTTCATCGTCTGTTTGATTACGTCATTAACTGATTTTTACCGTACATTTCTGCCATATGTACATCAACTTGACATAGCCACCACTGATAAGCTACTACCAATATATTGTAGAATCTTAAATTTTTTGTAAAGCTGCTTTGCAACGATTTGTATCATGAAAAGCGCTATAAAATAAACTTGAATTGAATTGAATATCTTATTCCTATCTTATAATAGAGCACCTGCCTCGAGATCTCTGTCTGTTTACACTCCAATTGATACACATGACAAATCAGAAAATGCTACTACTCCTACTCTGCCTGCCCTAGATGAGACTTCACTTTACACCAATCGGATCTAGGTGCAGCTGTCACAGAACATGCCACAGCCAAGGTGAATTAATATTAAAATTCATGTGTAGCAATCGCAGCGTCCAGTGGCTGTACACAGTGAGAGATCTTGAGACTTGCATGACACTTTGGTGCCACGGGACTGTGACCCATAATGGATTAAAACTGTTAAAATTAGTGCTGTCAAAGTTAACGCAAATACATTTTAACGGCACAATTTTTTTTAACGCGCGATTAACGCAGCGCGTATTTTATGTTTGACCCGTGGCCCAACCCGTAGTTGGAGAAATGGAGATGCACAGTTTTTCCAACTTAGCAACATTGCAGACCCCTTTAGCGACTTTTTTTCCCTTCAAAAAAGAGCCCAAACCTAGTTTCTGAGAATCACCGGTACTGCAGCGCGAGCGCGAGATCTTGCTCTACCAGCACGCGCACACACCTCTCTCTCTCTCTCTCTCTCTCTCTCTCTCTCTCTGTGTGTCTGCTCAGTTTCTGTTCAGCGAGCAGCAGAGGAGCAGCGCTTTAATTCAGTTAAACACAGATATTATGTTGCTTCTCTAATTTTACATGCAAGTATAGCCAAAATCACAGCACAGCTATTGTCTTTATCTTATGTGTATTTGATTTCATCAGACGACTGTGCGATTATCATGATTTTTTTTGTGCAGATTAACATCGGGGAAGGGAGAGCTGGTTATGTAGTCTTAATGGGTCGCGTTTCAGTCACTATTTCATATTCATTCCATTGTCTGGCAACAGAAACAATAAAATATACCAATGAAAACAGTTTTATTGAGAATTTAGCTTCATCAAAATACAGTGTGTGCACAGAGAGGGAAACAAATGTAATAATAAATAATAAATGTACATTTTGCATTTTCAGAAGAAGAGCTGCCCTGTGCGCAAAAATGTAAAGAGGTTTGTGTCAGTAAATTGCTCAGTTGCTCAAGAAAGAGAAGTAATGAGAACCTGGTATTTCTTTTTTCATGTGTCTAATAGACACGAACAAGTTCTTTGAAAAGCATCTATGACCTTTGAAACATGTCTACTCTTCATGCTTCATGTTGACTATGGTTTCAATAATAATAAACATACACTATATTGCCAAAAGTATTGGGTCGCCCCCCCCCTTTCTACTTTAGTAATTTCTATGAGTACAAATCTTAATGTTAAAGCATATAATGGTATTCTAGGAAATTGTGTGCTTTATTTGTCAACGGGACCAAAATTTCAGAAATTCGGTTAACCAATTCCAAAAGGAAAATACGGTTCTCGGTAAAATTTCGGTCCAAAAAAACCAAAAATAGTTTAAAAACACCTTTTTATTAAATAAATTAAACCAAAAATAAATCACCAAAAACCAATGCCTTTTTTATGCTTATTTAAAATTTTTCAAAAAGTTTTCCAAATTTAAAAGATGAAAAAAGTAAACAAAGTTTTCCACCCAAAGTTTGCAAATTTTGGGGCTAAAAAACCCATTGTAAAGTCTTGGTTTTAGGGTTTTTGGCTGGTCTTCATTTACTTCCGCAAGGTGGAAAAGGAAAATTTTTTAGAAACCAGTCAAGTTCTTACACAAATAACCATTTTCTTTTGAACCCGCCTTAAAAAAACATTTCAGTAAATAAAAACCCTTCCAAACTTTTATAAATTAAAAAATTTTAGAATATAATTAATGTTTTTAAGAAATTTGTAATTCAAATAGAAAAACTAAAGTATTAAAAACCTTTTCAAAAGGGGTTCCCAATTTTTTGGAATAATGACCTTTCAAATAAACATTTAATATTTGCCAATTATTTTTTAGGGTTAAAAATTTAAAATTTAAAATACATTTAAAACAAAATAAAAATTGTTAAAATTATTTAATGCAAATGGAACAAACTGGAATAATCAAGTTTTTTTTTAAATTAACCCATTAAAAATTAAATTAAAATGGGTAAAAAATATAATTGGCACTTTCCTGTTTAATTATGGATAATAAATGGAAGTCAAAAGTTAAAAAAATTTGACTGTACTTTCATTTAAATTAAAAAAGGTAAAATTTACTTTTAAAAGGGTTTTAAACCTGCTGTTTATCCACAAGGAATAAAAACAAATTTAGCAAAAATTTTGGGTAAAGGAAATTCCATTGTTTGTTCCATCCCGTTGTTAGAGGGATAAAAAATTTGGGAAAAAAAAAGGTAATTTGCCAAAAAAAGGTTGTTTTCGTTAACGGAGAACTGTTGGCAAGTGCCTTTAACGAGTTTACATTTTTAATCGATTTGACAGCCCTTAGTATATTAAATAAAAAGGGATAAATATAGTTCCGTTTTAATTATTGCGCTTTCGTCAGAATGGAAATTCAAAATAAAAAAAAAATTCCTTGAGGGCAGGTTTGACGTGCCAAAAGAAAAAGAAAAGGGGAATTAAAATGAAACGGTAATAAGGTTTGAATTGCATTTGGTTGTTTACTCCACAATGGAAAGTTGAAAAACATTTGGGAATTTCTTTTGAAAAAAGTTTGGGAATATTTAAAATTACCTTAATTGTCTTATTTATTTGTTGTTAAGGGGAAATTAATCATAATTTGGGGTTAAAAAAAAAGTAATTTGGAAAATTTTTTGGTTACAAAGGACGAACCCTTTCAGTTTTAAGGGGAGCCTTTCCCATTAATTTGTCAAACATTTCTCAATTCCCTCCTGTGGTACCACCTCTCTGCCCCATTTATGTCCCCCCTTAATTGAGAACCTTTTGGTCTAAATCAAAATTAAAATCAAAAGGAATTGAAATTTTATTTAGTTTGGCAATTAATGAACTTTGCGGGAAAAAAACCAAATGTTTTAGCAATTAAATCAAAGGTAATCCCGGTTTTTGGAAATTGCCCATTTGGTTCCCACAATTTATCTCCACATTAAAACCAATTGAAAAGAGCCAATTTCTTTTGGAAAAAATCCGTTTTTATCAAGTAATTAAATTTGCAAATTTATTTTTTTTTTTTAAAATTTTGGAAATTATTCTTTGGTCTCAAAAGTAATGGAAAATAATGAAAATTTTTATTTGGTTTCAAATGTGTTTAGAACCCTTTTTCCAGGAAAATTTTTGGGTGAGGCCCAAAATTTGGCAAATAGTTTTCCAATTCCATTTGTTACCCAATTTTCTGCAAACATTTATTCCTCTTTTTAAATTAAACCAAGGTCTAAAAACAAAATTAAAATTCCATTGGTTTCAAAATTTTTTTTAATTAGCTTTAAGGAAGCGCTTGTTTTTTAAAGGGACCCATGAATTTAGGTTCTTAAACCTTATTTTTTCTTTAGGTATCCCTGTTTTTGAAATGCCCACCTTGTTCCCCTATTGGACTCTCAAAAAACTCAAAGGAAGGGGGGGTTTGCTTTCCAAATAATTTTTTATAGGAGTTTAGAATTTAGAAAAATTTTTTTTTTGGTTTTTAGTTTACTGTTTTTGAAAAATTATTTTCCTTTGCCAAATAGGTTGATAAGGAATTAATTAGACAATTTTTATTTAAATTTTTTAAATATTTATATTGGAACAAAATTTTTAGAACCATAAACCAAAAAGTTTTAGTACCAAAATTGGTGACAAATGAACAATGCCATATTTCATTTTTCAATACCCATTAATTTGAACCCAAACTGATTCCTTTATTGTTTTAAATTAAATAAACACGTCTTTAAAAACACATTTCATTTTATGTTGTTTCCACGTTCCTAAATGCATTGGCCTTGTTAATTAGTTTTTCCAGGCAGCACCATTGTTTTTCCTTTAAATGGTGATGGAGGTGATTGACTCGAGACAGGTAGCCTGTAAACTGTACAAGGGTTTATCTGATGCTTTGATCTGCACTGATGACTTCATTACCAAAGTAGTCCAGAGGTAGGTATAACAGATGGCAGATGCTTATCTTGAAGACTTTTTTGCATTTGTGCTATATATATATATATATATATATATATATATATATATATATATACATATACATACAGGTGCTGGTCATATAATTAGAATATCATCAAAAAGTTGATTTATTTCACTAATTCCATTCAAAAAGTGAAACTTGTATAATGTATACATTCATTCCACACAGACTGATATATTTCAAGTGTTTATTTCTTTTAATTTTGATGATTATAAGTGACAACTAATGAAAACCCCAAATTCAGTATCTCAGAAAATTAGAATATTGTGAAAAGGTTCAATATTGAAGACACCTGGTGCCACACTCTAATCAGCTAATTAACTCAAAACACCTGCAAAGGCCTTTAAATGGTCTCTCAGTCTAGTTCTGTAGGCTACACAATCATGGGGAAGACTGCTGACTTGACAGTTGTCCAAAAGACGACCATTGACACCTTGCACAAGGAGGGCAAGACACAAAAGGTCATTGCAAAAGAGGCTGGCTGTTCACAGAGCTCTGTGTCCAAGCACATTAATAGAGAGGCGAAGGGAAGGAAAAGATGTGGTAGAAAAAAGTGTACAAGCAATAGGGATAACCGCACCCTGGAGAGGATTGTGAAACAAAACCCATTCAAAAATGTGGGGGAGATTCACAAAGAGTGGACTGCAGCTGGAGTCAGTGCTTCAAGAACCACTACGCACAGACGTATGCAAGACATTTGTTTCAGCTGTTGCATTCCTTGTGTCAAGCCACTCTTGAACAACAGACAGCGTCAGAAGCGTCTCGCCTGGGCTAAAGACAAAAAGGACTGGACTGCTGCTGAGTGGTCCAAAGTTATGTTCTCTGATGAAAGTAAATTTTGCATTTCCTTTGGAAATCAGGGTCCCAGAGTCTGGAGGAAGAGAGGAGAGGCACAGAATCCACGTTGCTTGAGGTCCAGTGTAAAGTTTCCACAGTCAGTGATGGTTTGGGGTGCCATGTCATCTGCTGGTGTTTGTCCACTGTGTTTTCTGAGGTCCAAGGTCAACACAGCCGTATACCAGGAAGTTTTAGAGCACTTCATGCTTCCTGCTGCTGACCAACTTTATGGAGATGCAGATTTCATTTTCCAACAGGACTTGGCACCTGCACACAGTGCCAAAGCTACCAGTACCTGGTTTAAGGACCATGGTATCCCTGTTCTTAATTGGCCAGCAAACTCGCCTGACCTTAACCCCATAGAAAATCTATGGGGTATTGTGAAGAGGAAGATGCGATATGCCAGACCCAACAATGCAGAAGAGCTGAAGGCCACTATCAGAGCAACCTGGGCTCTCATAACACCTGAGCAGTGCCACAGACTGATCGACTCCATGCCACGCCGCATTGCTGCAGTAATTCAGGCAAAAGGAGCCCCAACTAAGTATCGAGTGCTGTACATGCTCATACTTTTCATGTTCATACTTTTCAGTTGGCCAAGCTTTCTAAAAATCCTTTCTTTGTATTGGTCTTAAGTAATATTCTAATTTTCTGAGATACTGAATTTGGGGTTTTCATTAGTTGTCAGTTATAATCAAAATTAAAAGAAATAAACACTTGAAATATATCAGTCTGTGTGGAATGAATGTATACATTATACAAGTTTCACATTTTGAATGGAATTAGTGAAATAAATCAACTTTTTGATGATATTCTAATTATATGACCAGCACCTGTGTGTGTATATATATATATATATATATATATATATATATATATATATATATATATATATATATATATATATATACAGTATCTCACAGAAGTGAGTACACCCCTCACATTTTTGTAAATATTTTATTATATCAATACAACACTGAATGTTGTGACATCACTGAAGAAATGACACTTTGCTACAATGTAAAGTAGTGACTGTACAGCTTGTATAACAATGTAAATTTGCTGTCCCCTCAAAATAACTCGACACACAGCCATGTCTAAACCATTGCCCACAAAAATGAGTACACCCCTAAGTGAAAATGTCCAAATTGGGCCCAATTAGCCATTTTCTCTCCCCGGTGTCATGTGACTCGTTAGTGTTACAAGGTCTCAGGTGTGAATGGGGAGCAGGTGAGTTAAATTTGGTGTTATCGCTCTCACTCTCTCATACTGGTCACTGGAAGTTCAACATGGCACCTCATGGCAAAGAACTCTCTGAGGATCTGAAAAAAAGAATTGTTGCTCTACATAAAGATGGCGTAGGCTATAAGAAGATTGCCAAGACCCTGAAACTGAGCTGCAGCACGGTGGCCAAGACCGAGATTTGACAGGACAGGTTCCACTCAGAACAGGCCTCACCATGGTCGACCAAAGAAGTTGAGTGCACGTGCTCAGCGTCATATCCAGAGGTTGTGTTTGGGAAATAGACGTATGAGTGCTGCCAGCATTGCTGCAGAGGTTGAAGGGGTGGGGGGGTCAGCCTGTCAGTGCTCAGACCATACACCGCACACTGCATCAAATTGGTCTGCATGGCTGTCGTCCCAGAAGGAAGCCTCTTCTAAAGATGATGCACAAGAAAGCACAAAGACAAGTGTCTTGCCTACAGTCAAGCATGGTGGTGGGAGTGTCATGGTCTGGGGCTGCATGAGTGCTGCCGGCACTGGGGAGCTACAGTTCATTGAGGGAACCATGAATGCCAACATGTACTGTGACGTACTGAAGCAGATCATGGCTGCAGGCAGTATTCCAACATGATAACGACCCCAAACACATCTCCAAGATGACCACTGCCTTGCTAAAGAAGCTGAGGGTAAAGGTGATGGACTGGCCAAGCATGTCTCCAGACCTAAAGCCTATTGAGCATCTGTGGGGCATCCTCAAACGGAAGGTGGAGGAGCGCAAGGTCTCTAACATCCACCAGCTCCGTGATGTCGTCATGGAGGAGTGGAAGAGGACTCCAGTGGCAACTTGTGAAGCTCTGGTGAACTCCATGCCCAAGAGGGTTAAGGCAGTGCTGGAAAATAATGGTGGCCACACAAAATATTGACACTTTGGGCCCAATTTGGACATTTTCACTTAGGGGTGTACTCACTTTTGTGGCCAACGTTTTAGACATTAATGGCTGTGTGTTGAGTTATTTTGAGGGGACAGCAAATTTACACTGTTATTCAAGCTGTACACTCAGTACTTTACATTGTAGCAAAGTGTCATTTCTTCAGTGTTGTCACATGAAAACATATAATAAAATATTTACAAAAATGTGAGGGGTGTATTCACTTTTGTGAGATACTGTATGTGTGTATATATGTGTATATATATATATATGTGTATGTCTATATATATATATATATATATATATATATATATATATATATATATATATATATGTATGTATGTATGTATGTGTATATATGTATATGTGTGTGTGTGTGTGTGTGTGTATATATATATATACATACATACATGCATACATACAGTATCTCACAAAAGTGAGTACACCCCTCACATTTCGGCAATCAATTTAGTATATCTTTTCAAGGGACAATACTGTAGAAATGAAACTTGGATATATTTTAGAGTAGTCAATGTGCAACTTGTATAGCAGTAAAGATTTACTGTCCTCTGAAAATAACTCAACATACAGCCATTATTGTCAAAAAAGCTGCCAACAAAACTGAGTACACCCTAAGTGATAACAGCTATACATAGTTTAACCATGCAAAGCCACATGTCCTATTCATCATGTTCATGTTTTTGTCTGCTTGACAGGACCATACAGATTTGTGTATCTTATTTTAGAGCAGTTAAAATGTGGTTTTTTGAGTACAATTCTCTCATACTGACCACTGGATGTTCAACATGGTACCTCATGGCAATGAACTCTCTGAGGATTTGAGAATTAGAATTGTTGCTCTCCACAAAGATGGCCTAGGCTATAAGAAGTTCGGTAACAGCCTGGAACTGAGTTACACTACAGTGGCCAGGGACATACAGAGGTTTTCCAAGATTGGTTTCACTCGGAACAGGCCTCGCAAGGGTCGATCAAAGAAGTTGAGTCCTTGTGCTGTGCATCAGGTGCAGAAGCTGGCTTCAAAAAACAGACGCATGAGTGCCGCCAGCATTGCTTTAGAGGTTGCAGAAGTGGAAGGTCAGCTTGTCAGTTCTCAGACCATACGCCACACACTGCAACAAGTCAGTTTGCATGGCAGTCGTCCCAGAAGGAAGCCTCTTCTGAAGCTGGCTCACAAAAAAAGCCTGCAAACAGTTTGCTGAAGACAACCTGGCCAAGAGCATGAATTACTGGAACCATGTCCTGTGGTCTGATGAGTCTAAGGTAAACTTGTTTGACTCAGATGGTGTCCAGCATGTGTGGCGATGCCCTGGTCATCACAAGAAAATTGAACACCAAGAAAATTGTGCCTTGCCTACAGTCAAGCCTGGTGGTGGTAGCATCATGGTCTGGGGCTGCATGACTACTGCTGGTACTGGGGAGCCACTTAGAGGACAGTACATTTGTACTGCTATACAAGCTGCACATTGACTACTCTAAAATATATCCAAGTTTCATTTGTGCAGTATTGTCCCTTGAGAAATCATACTAAAATTTTTGCTGAAATGTGAGGGGTATACTCACTTTTGTGAGATATTGTGTATATATACAGGTGCTGGTCATATAATTAGAATATCATCAAAAAGTTGATTTATTTCACTAATTCCATTCAAAAAGTGAAACTTGTATAATGTATACATTCCACACATACTGATATATTTCAAGTGTTTATTTATTTTAATTTTGATGATTATAAGTGACAACTAATTAAAAACCCCAAATTCAGTATCTCAGAAAATTTGAATATTGTGAAAAGGTTCAATATTGAAGACACCTGGTGCCACACTGTAATCTGCTAATTAACTCAAAACACCTGCAAAGGCCTTTAAATGGTCTCTCAGTCTAGTTCTGTAGGCTACACAATCATGGGGAAGACTGCTGACTTGACAGTTGTCCAAAAGACGACCATTGACACCTTGCACAAGGAGGGCAAGACACAAAAGGTCATTGCAAAAGAGGCTGGCTGTTCACAGAGCTCTGTGTCCAAGCACATTAACCTGTTAACATGCACCAGGACGCCAGCGCACTGAAAGCTCTTTGTTTGCACACGTCATTGTTTTCAAACAGATAAAGTAATACAGGACAAAATGAATCTTGACAAACTATATATCATTTTGAAGGTCTAAGCCTCTAGCATCGACAAAAGATCGCGGTTTTTCGATAGAAAGCTTATAAAGGAATGTATTTGCTAAATTTGTGTAAGCAGTACACATCAAAACATGTATAAAAAAAATCGCAGTACATACCAGATTCATCCTGATAACGACTCAAATGTATCCACTGCTGTAAATCCCGGTTTCGTTTCAGAGATAAGGGTCCACGGAACAACATTCCATCGAGCACTTTTAGTCCAAAGAAACAACAACGTTGTAATTTGGATCGTTATTCATTTGTTTACGTCTCATCTCTTCAGGGAGAGTTATTGTTTGTGTCCATTATGGAACAAATTACGCTCAAAAACAGCATCTTGGTGGTAAAAAAAACAGCATGATTTTGTAGCAGGCAATGTCCCAAACAGAATGAGACCATCCAAAAAAAAAAAAGTCAAAGATACACGGAAGATTGTTTATTTGAATTCTGGCGCTCCCTCGCGACGGCGCGTGACGCACGCTGTGACGCACCTGTCATCTGATGGGGGCGTAACTTAGCGATCTTTTTAGCACAAATAAACCTTTCTTTTTTTTTCTTCTTCAACAGTTTTCATATATGTTTGCGTGTTTTGTGGGGAATTGCCTGTATCTGTATGATTAACATCTGTATGGCTGATAATCAGCATGTAATTACTGACTGTTCACAGATATCAGTGTGAATGCAGTCTATATAAAAGGCCATTATAATGTGATTGACTATATTGGGCGGCCATCTGTATGATTAGCATCTGTATGAATGATCCTCAGCCTGTGATTACTAATGTATGAGCAGGAGCATCTGTATGTCAGGAAATCAGTATGTACTTAAGTTATTTTTTTTTATTATTGTTTTTTTTCATCACTCAAAAATTATTATTATTGTATTTTTCTAGTGCTCAAATAAATCACTTATACGATGTCTAAGATTCTGTCTACTGTTTTATAATTGAAAAACTGCAGTGGCATGTATAATGACTAAATAGTTTGTAGTAGAACCCTTCAATAATTTGGTAAATATTTTCCTCAAACAGAGGGGGGGGGGGACTAGAAAAATGGCTGCAGGAATCTTACTTTTCATGGTATCTTCTTCAGATTTGAAATATAAACTCATGAGACATGTGACTTTCAACCCATTACTTTTCTGGATTGCTCCAGGACTGATTTAATGTATTTTTATATGAAATTTAAATTTTAAAAAAATTCAGTGTGGTACAATTTTTATCAAGGCACTTCAGTGTCTATAACTTTTTATATTTTTGAGCATTATCAACTCTGGATGATGGATAGTAAAGCCCAAAGGGCCTTCTTTCCAAAGACACCAAAATTGTGTGTGTGGCACACTGAAGTCAGGAGCTGTTACCATTTTAAGTTAGTTAGTCATTTTCAGCTGTGATTCCCAATATGGGGGGTGCTGGTTAACAGGTTAATAGAGAGGTGAAGGGAAGGAAAATATGTGGTAGAAAAATGTGTACAAGCAATAGGGATCACCGCACCCTGGAGATGATTGTGAAACAAAACCCATTCAAAAATGTGGGGGAGATTCACAAAGAGTGGACTGCAGCTGGAGTCAGTGCTTCAAGAACCACTACGCACAGACGTATGCAAGACATTTGTTTCAGCTGTTGCATTCCTTGTGTCAAGCCACTCTTGAACAACAGACAGCGTCAGAAGCGTCTCGCCTGGGCTAAAGACAAAAAGGACTGGACTGTTGCTGAGTGGTCCAAAGTTATGTTCTCTGATGAAAGTAAATTTTGCATTTCCTTTGGAAATCAGGGTCCCAAAGTCTGGAGGAAGAGAGGAGAGGCACAGAATCCACGTTGCTTGAGGTCCAGTGTAAAGTTTCCACAGTCAGTGATGGTTTGGGATGCCATGTCATCTGCTGGTGTTGGTCCACTGTGTTTTCTGAGGTCCAAGGTCAACACAGCCGTATACCAGGAAGTTTTAGAGCACTTCATGCTTCCTGCTGCTGACCAACTTTATGGAGATGCAGATTTCATTTTCCAACAGGACTTGGCACCTGCACACAGTGCCAAAGCTACCAGTACCTGGTTTAAGGACCATGGTATCCCTGTTCTTAATTGGCCAGCAAACTCGCCTGACCTTAGGACGATGCCATCACTGAATTCAATAATGAAATGCCTTTAACTGAAAATTGAGTGTTTAATCTTGTCATTTTACATTATTGACACTATTTTCCCATTTTGAAATTGTGCAGTTGCTTTGTCACAATTTGTATTGTTAAAAGCGCTATATAAATAAAGGTGACTTGACTTGACTTGACCTTAACCCCATAGAAAATCTATGGGGTATTGTGAAGAGGAAGATGCGATATGCCAGACCCAACAATGCAGAAGAGCTGAAGGCCACTATCAGAGCAACCTGGGCTCTCATAACACCTGAGCAGTGCCACAGACTGATCGACTCCATGCCACGCCGCATTGTTGCAGTAATTCAGGCAAAAGGAGCCCCAACTAAGTATTGAGTGCTGTACATGCTCATACTTTTCATGTTCATACTTTTCAGTTGGCCAAGATTTCTAAAAATCCTTTCTTTGTATTGGTCTTAAGTAATATTCTAATTTTCTGAGATACTGAATTTGGGGTTTTCATTAGTTGTCAGTTATAATCATCAAAATTAAAAGAAATAAACACTTGAAATATATCAGTCTGTGTGGAATGAATGTATACATTATACAAGTTTCACTTTTTGAATGGAATTAGTGAAATAAATCAACTTTTTGATGATATTCTAATTATATGACCAGCACCTGTATATATTATATGTATGTATGTGTATATACATATATATGTTAGTGCTGGGCAACGATTATAATTTTAATCGTGATTAAAAAGTATTACTATGCACAAAATTCAGATGCATTCAAAAGTAGTGTATTATGCAATTTTTTTTCATTTAAAAGTACTGCTATATAAACAAAAGTGCAGTAACATTTGGTTTGCAAACACTTTAAACAAATAAGGTGCTTTTTTACAGCAGTATTCCTTTTACATAATAGCAGTTAAAATATTTATTGTAAGTCTCAACTTATAACATTAATGTAATCAAATTAAATATAAAACCAAATCTATTTGCCACTGCCAGGGCATTAATGTTTTATAGAAGATATTTTATAGTTTGTTATTGAAAAACAAGTTATGTCCAGATCCCCAATCATAACATTATAACAGGCACTTTCCTACTAGAGACCTGCACTATCGCGGGACCCAACGCAGCAGAGTGTGGCGCAGGACAACACTTGATGGGCGAGTGCGGATAGAGACTCGTATATGCGGGAGTAAAAGGGTGTATTCACACTAGGCAATCTTAACCGTGCCCGAGCGTGTTTGACTCGTGTGATCGTTGTTTAGCCGTCCCTGGCTCGGTTGGAAGAGGTAGGCCAGAGTGCGGTTTAGTTATATATAGATCAGTGAGCGGCGCGGTTAGCGCTCACAGAGCGCAGAACTTCTAATACGTGCAGCATGATTGCGTGAACATTTCTGAGCAGCAAGCGTAATAGATCTGTAAAGCAATATAATGTGAGAGGGATGTGTGTTACCGCGTCCCAAACGACTCAAAATAATAAACCACAAAGTTAACAAAATGATGCACTCCACTGTGCGGAGCGAGAATGCTTCTCTGCTGTCTTCACGTGCTATTGGAAACTTCCTATTTCCCACTTATGAAGTCGTGATTACGAGCACGTTGCATTCTTTTGTTAAAAATAACAGTGAACAGTGTGTGAATGTTGATGCTTAGCCTAAATAATTTTATTGGGAGCGTTAAAGTGAGCGCTGCTGCAGTCTTAGGCCCACCCCAAATGCTCTCATTGGTTGAGACGCGTGATGACACCCATCCCAAGCCAGTACTGATCAACATCCCACCCCTCCTGTGACCCATGGTTTGTCTGTATGTCTTTTCAGAACCAGTGAGCAACGGACTGTCGTAATAATAAAAACCGTGTTAATGCACGATAAAATAATTGTCGGCATTAATCAATTAAATGTTAACGTGATGATAACGCATTAACTTGCCCAGCCCTTATGTGTGTATATGTATGTATGTATGTATTAATATATACAGTATATATATATATATATTTATATTTAGGGGCCAAGCATCGAAGGTGCGATGGCACCTATTGTATCCGTTGGCGTTCTTATTATTCTAATTATTATTCCACTTCTTCTTCTTCCGTTCGAAAGTCTATGGCAGCCCATAGAACCGCTTGCGGGAAAGTTGTAAAATTTGGCACACTGATAGAGGATAGTGTCAATACTAACTACAGCAAATTTGAAGTCTCTAACTCAAACTCTCTAGCGCCACCACTTGTCCAAAGTTTCATTAATGTTTATGCTAATAACTTTTGAACCGTTAGGCAGAAAATGAAAATATTTTTTTTCTCTGAATCCTTGGCTCAATCCGAGTCGACCGAAGTCCAAAATTTAGTAAAATTTCGTAAGTTTTTATGCTAGTTTTTTATGCTAGTTTTTATGCTATTTTCATTTGTTCGTAAAACCTACTTTTTCGAAATCGTCCTAGACGGTTCATCCGATTTTCACCAAAATTGGCTCAGATCATCTACAGACCATGCTGGCAAGAAGTTATGGAATTCAAGTCGATTCGTCCAAGCGTTCTCGAATAACACACTAACGAATTTGCTGAAAAGCATGCAAAAATGGATCTGAGGCTATATCTCTGCAAGGGTTTGGCGTATTGAGACCAAACTTGGTGTGTGTTATAACAAGCATGACCTGAGGCTACCTGCCTTTCGGCGCTGTGCCACCTAGTGGTCAGGAGATATGAAAAATGCATATTTTTGCTTATAACTTGTGAATGATTTAGCCAAAAATCGGTGCATCATGCCGAGTTGAACCATATCCAATTTTCCCATGTCAGCCATTTTGGGCGCCGGCCATTTTGAATTTTGTAGTAAAATGCTATATTTTACGAATGCATTGATGTATCGTTACGAAACTTGGTATGGGTCATCAACACGATGCCCTGAAGGAGCCTGAGAAGTTTAGAGCCAGCGCCTAGTGGTAAAATCAAATATTCACATGCTTATAACTTTGGGTGGGGTTGACTTATTTTCACGGGAGTCACCTTTTTAGACTCCTGAAGCCTTGCTGAGTCCAGCGATACCAAACTTGCCAGATTTTGCCTTACGCTTTGGGCAATGTTGCATTTTAGCGCTTAATTATCATTTGCCAATATCTTAGGAACCGTTACTCCGATCGACACGAAACCACCATAGGAAATTCGGAAACATAGAGTCCCAGATATTAGCTAATGCCCAATTGCCGAAATTTTTATAGTAAGTGGCACAAAAATGCAAACAAAGTCAGCAGTCAGTCATTTTTCATCTACACATATAAAAATATGTCTATAACTCCAAAACAAATGAGATATTTTCGCCAAATTTGACACGCATATGTATGGGCACACTCTAAGGACACACAAAAAAATTGGTGGGATTGTGCCTCTTGGTGGCGCTGTAATTGAACAAAACATGAAATTGCCATTGACTACAATGGAGTATTATGATATAAAATGCTATATTTTACGAATGCATTAGTGTACATTATGAAACTTTGTATGTACCATCAAGACCTGAAAGTACTCAAAAAGATTTGAGACAGTGCCACCTTGTGGTCAAAAGTTATAATGAAATTTCAAATAAATGCTAATAGCTTTGTGAATTTTGCCTATTGTAATGAGACTGGTATTAATAGATTCCTTGGGTCATGTTGAGAACAGTGATACCAATGTTGCCATAGTTAGCCAAACTTCATGTCTGCCATTTTGATCTATGTTGAAAACCTACTGTTTCGAACTCCTCCTCAACCGTTTGTCCGATTTATCTGAACATTTACATTAGATATTTGAACATGCTATTAAACTGTTGTCAGTGAAGTTGTCATTTAAAATCCGAACATCATTGTTAATGTTATTGTTTTAGTGGTTGTGCAAACAAAAAGTCATTTTATTTGTTGTTTGTTGATTTTTAAATATAAAACTTGAAGTGATTTATGTGTTGGTACTTTTTGAACATCTTCAGCACATTTTAACCATGATAATACTGATAACCATGATCATTTTGGTCACTATAATCGTGATAAGAAATTTTCATACCATTACATCCCTATTAAAAATTATTGTTTATTTTAAGGAAAATTTTTAAAGAATAATTGTAAAAAAAACAATTTTTTTGAAGATACAAAGTCAATCAAAGAAGACCCTTTGGGCTTTACTATCCATCATCCAGAGTTGATAATGCTCAAAAATATAAAAAGTTATAGACACTGAAGTGCCTTGATAAAAATTGTACCACACTGAATTTATTTTTAATTTCATATAAAAATACATGAAATCAGTCCTGAAGCAATCCAGAAAAGCAATGGGTTGAAAGTCACATGTCTCATGGGTTTATATTTCAAATCTGAAGAAGATACCATGAAAAATGAGATTGCTGCAACATTCTTCAGCCATACAGATGGTAATCATACCGATACAGGAACATTCCCCACAAAACACGCAAACATATATGAAAACTGTTGAAGAAAAAAAAAAAAGGATTATTTATGCAAAAAAAGCAGATCACTAAGTTACGCCCCCATCAGATGACAGGTGCGTCACAGCGTGCGTCACGAGGGGGTGCCAGAATTCAAATAAACTATTTTCCGTGTATCTTTGACTTCTGTTTTGGACATTGCCTGCTACAAAATCATGCTGTTTTTTTTACCACCAAGACGCTGTTTTTGAGCGTAATTTGTTCCATAACGGACACAAACAATAACTCTCCCTGAAGAGATGAGACGTAAACAAATGAATAACGATCCAAATTACAACGTTAATGTTTCTTTGGACTAAAAGTGCTCAATGGAATGTTGTTCAGTGCACCCTTATCTCTCAAATGAAACCCGGATTTACAGCAGTGGATACGTTTGAGAGTCGTTATCAGGATGAATCTGGTATGTACTGCGGTTTTTTATACATGTTTTGATGTGTACGGTTTACACAAATTTAGCAAATACATTCCTTATAAGCTTTCTATCGAAAAACAGCGAACTGTCGTCGATGCTTGAGGCTTAGACCTTCAAAATGATATATAGTTTGTCAAGATTAATTTTGTCCTGTTTTACTTTATCTGTTTGAAATCAATGACGTGTGCAAACAAAGAGCTTTCAGTGCGCCGGCGTCCTGGTGCATGTTAACAGGTTAAATCTAATGAACAATTGTGTGTCGGATTGGTCCAAATGCTACATTATATTGTTTATATATTAGAATTGTTAAATAACCATTTAACAAGTGACATAATCAATCATTACTGGTTAAAAATGTCAGTTGAAAATGTAACTCTTAAAGCATGAAATTAGTGAATTTGAGTTTAATGTGGGTATATTATCAGTAAAGTAATCTTTAAACATTTGTAATCATTCAAAAAATATTTGCCTTTTATATTAATGTGATTCAGAGATGAAGGCCATAATACTAATGTTGTCCACACGAGGGAGCCACAGGATAGCAAATCCTTCAAGATCTCAGCTCAAAGACTGAAAATAATTCAAGAAATTGACTTGTAGTAATAATTTGCATATAAATTCATTTTATTTTCATTAAGTTTAAGAAAGCCCAATATAATAAGTGTGCAAAAACTGCAATCTCCTCAATACTTATAGAGCCAACTCTATAAGCAAGGGTCCATAGAAAAATATTTTGAAACTATAACTGTTGTACTTTTTTGCAGCAGGGCAGCTCAAGAACGCCGGACACACAAGTACTCTGGCTCTTTTGCCCCAAGGCTGCCCACGCTGGCTTTGTCAAGCCAACATCAAAGTTCATCTTCGGACTTTAGCCTCTAGTATCATATTGAGATATCTGACCTTTTAACTGTCTTTAACTGTCTTTAACTACTAGGACATACGTTTAAATTAATAATTTGATATAATGAACTGTCCCTAACCTTTGGTTTTTATCACTATTTATGTTTGTATTTGTTCAGAAAACATTAACAAAATCAAAAAATTTAGTCAAGGAAGTTTCTGAAATTTGGTTGATAGGGGATCGCCCTTTGGATAAATTTAGTAGTCAATGACTACTTGCTGGAAATTATTGAAAATTGTGGTCTCGAAGGGATAGTTCAGCCAAAAATAAAAATTCTGTCATTATTTAATTACCCCTGTAGTTTTTTTCTTCTGTTGAACACAAAGGAAGATATCTTTAAGAATGTTGGTAACCAAACAGTTGCTGGTAGCCATGATGTGTGTGTGTGTGTGTGTTGTGTGTGTGTAAACGCATACATTGGAAGTCAATTGCTAGCAACTGTTGCTAGCAATTGTTAGGTTACCAACATTCTTCTAAATATGTCCTTTTGTGTTTAACAGAACAAAGAAATTCATACAGGTTTGGAGCAACATAAGTTTGAGCAATTGGTTTTTTGAGTAAAATGACACTTTAAAAATGTGTTTAACATTGTGTCAGAAATCCTTTTAGATGTTGCTTCTGTTTTTCCCTCTCTAGATGCATGTCCATTCCTGTGACTATGCGTGCCATCCGACGCAAGGCGGAGACCATTCAGGCAGATACTCCAGCATTGTCCCTTATTGCTGAAACTGTGGAAATTATGGTGAAGAAGAACTTGCCCCCAACTGGCAGTCCAGGCTACATGGGAATGGGTACAGGGCCAGATGGTAGCAACCCAATGGGACTTCCTGGTTTAAATAGTGGAACCAACTCTGCAGGAAGCAACAATGTTGTGGGTGTAGGAGGAAGTGGATCTTTCCAAGGCCCAATCACCTCACTTTTTAACATGGGTCGTACTGGTCAGGGAGGCTCATGTGTGGACACCATAGGACAGGGTGGAGGCCAACAGCAAACAATGCAACAACAACATCAACAGTCTCAGAGCCATGGTTCAGATGACTTTAGTAAAGTCACTCAGAATCCAATCTTAACCAGCCTTCTGCAAATAACAGGCAGTGTTGGGTCCAGTCCTACTCCCCAGCCACCTCAGCCCCACCAGACCCCCCCACCAACCACCTCACCGGCAAGCAACACCAAAAACCACCCCATGCTAATGAACCTACTGAAGGATAATCCCTCACAAGATTTTGCTGCATTGTATGGCAGTAGCCCTTTAGAAAGACACAATTCATCTGGCTCCCCGAGAACAGATAATCAAGGGCAGTCTTGCCCTGGCACCAAGGGCAAGAAAAAGCGTCCAAGAGGCTCTGATAAAGGAGTAATGGGAGCAGGTGGTGGAATGAGCATGAAACAACAATCTCAGCAGCAAGTGGGAAGCATGACCCAACAGCATCATCACACACACCACTCTGAAGATGATTTCCATCGAGAGCTTTTCTCTATGGACGTTGATGCCTCCCAGAACCCTATTTTTGATGTTAGTCTCCCAGGTGATGGACTTGACACCCCTCACAGTATCACTCCAGCTCCAAGTCAGTGTGGAACACCTCCTTCAGGTCCTGGAATGCCATACCACTCTCAGTGTCATGTCCAACCCCAGACACAAGTCCAGTCTCAGCCACAAGAATCCATACCCCGTATGGTCCGCCTCTCCAGCTCTGACAGTATTGGGCCTGATATCAATGACATTTTGTCTGATATTCCTGATCAGGCCAACAAAGGAAGCAACAGCAGTCATGGCCAGCACCTCATGGCTGGTGAAGAAGTGGGTTCCTTGGGAACTCCACTCCAGGATTCTTCCAGCTCAGGCCAAGGTAGTGCAGTTTTTGAGGCAGACCTGTTTAATGCAAACAGCAATGAAAATCCCTTTACTGATGCAGCAGACTTGATTGCAGAAGCTGCTACTGCAGCAACACCCAATAGTGATTCTTCCTCAACTAATTTCTTCCCAGACACAGACTTCAACCCAGAGCTTTTACCAGGGCAGGGAAGTTTTTCACAGAACTACTTTGAAGACAGCTCCCCCAGCCCTGACCCAGATCTTGAACTGGTTAAAAGTTTCAGTGGGGGAAGTCAGCAGAACACTCCTACAGGCACACCTCAGAATCCTGCCTCACATGGCCAAAATACTCCAGAGGCTTCATTAAAAGACCCTTTTGAAATGGGTATTTTTGGTGGGAATGGTAGTGGAGGAAAGCTAGTACTAGGTCCAGCATCAGATATGGCGGACTCACACCTTCCACATACTGGTGGAGGCCAAAGTCCACTCATGATGGGCATTGTGGTAGCAGGTAATGATTTTAAAAGCAGTGACGCAAAGGTTAAACCACAGCAGATGAGGGCAAAGGAGGATAATGGGGGAGGAAATTCTGGAATAGGAATGGGGAATGTATGCTCTTCTGAAATGAAGCAGGTAAAGCGCAGTCGCACTCCTTCAAGTGAGGGCAAATCAAAAGACAAACCACCAAAACGTAAGAAGCTAGATCCAGATGGCAAGTCACCTTCACACATTTCAGGGGGTCGGCCATACACTCCTCCTTGTGGGAGTGCCACCTCTGGAGGATTAGTAAGTGCAGGTGGATCCAAGTCCCCTGGGAGCTCAGGCAGGTCTCAGACTCCACCAGGAGGTGCTACTCCACCAATCCCCAAAATCACTATACAAATACCCAGGACTTTAACTGGAGGAAAAACATCATCTCATGGAGGCTACACATCAAGTAGCTCAGCAAGTGGAGGTACTGGTGGCACAAGCAGTAGCAAAAGTCACCATTCCCACTCCTCTTCTTCAGGGAAGATAAAAAGTAGTAAACTTGAAGGCTCTGTTGGGCAAGGCAATATCCCCAAATCATTAAGCATTGCAGGTATTGGAAGTGGTATGTCTTCTCAATCCAAAGGATCTTCCATGGGAATGGGTGTAGGCAAGCCATCCT
Source organism: Aspiorhynchus laticeps (assembly GCA_023376895.1). Lineage (NCBI taxonomy): Eukaryota > Metazoa > Chordata > Actinopteri > Cypriniformes > Cyprinidae > Aspiorhynchus > Aspiorhynchus laticeps. The sequence goes on from JALXFT010002709.1 coordinate 26,837, forward strand.
CTTCTCCCATAACAAAGCATGGTTTGTCAGGCTCAGGCAGTGGTGGCAGCAGTGGAACAGGAAGTGGAAATAAAATTAAGCCCCAAGGTGGTAAGCCGCCCGGCTCACTCATGAACCCCAACATCAAGCCCAACATATCACCCTCACATTCTCGTTCTGGAAGTTCTGACAAGCTGTCCTCTCCAATGAAACTTCAACAAGGCCAGGTTCCTGGAACTCCACCCTCTTCGAAGGCTAAATCCCCTATTGGCTCAGGCAGTGGAGGTTCAGGAGGGTCCAAGTCTTCTTCAGGTGGTGGAATAGGAACCCAAAAACAGTTAGGCAGTAGCTCATCCACAAGTACTTCATCATCTACCTCCTCTGCAAGCTCCTCTTCATCATCTGGCTCCATACCCTTTTCTTCAAATGGTCAGTCACAATATGGGAGCAGTGGTGGAGGGGGTGGTGGAAGTGGAAACAACCCTAATGCAAAAGGCAAGTCCCCAAGCCGAAACAAAAAGCCATCTCTTACCGCAGTCATAGACAAACTGAAGAGTGTGGGTAGTGGGGGAATTGGTGGAGAGGAGGGCGAAGGTTGTGGGGGCAGTTCAGGTGGGGTAGTGCCGCAAAATATTGGTCCTACATCCTCCAAGCATGGTATGTCCTCCCTGGGAGGTGAGTTTCTTAGCAAGAGAGACAAGATAGACAAAGATGGTAAGTCCAAGGTGTCTGGATCAGGGGGCAATTCTGGTGACAGGAAGACTGATTCCAAAAGTAGTGCTGTGACAGGCACTGGTGTGGCAAAAATTATCATCAGCAAGCCAGAAGGGGGCTCTCCAAGCATAAAATCTAAAGTAACTCTTCAGAAACCTGGAGAAAGTTCTGGAGATGGTGCCATGCGTGCCCAGCACTCAGGCCACAAAGCATCACCACTTTTCAGTGGCTCTACACCAAAACATGACCGCAACTCTCCAAGCCATAGCCGTTCCCCTGGGTACACACCTATAAATCCAGACAGTGAGAGTGAGTCTGGTAGCAGTTCAATTGCTGAAAAATCTCATCAGAACAGTCCTAGCTCCGAAGATGACCAAACTATGAGACCACACCAACCAATTCAAGACTACATGAGTTCCATGTCAATTAGCCAGAGTGAAAAACACAAGAAACATAAAAAAGAGAAGAAGAAGCAAAAAGAGCGGGAAAGAGACAGAGATCGAGAAAAAGAAAAGAAGAAATCAACAGTGTCTTGTGGACCCTCCTCTCACCCAGTAAAGACAGATGGGTGGTCCAGATCCCCTATGTCTTCAGAAACTTCAATGTCATTGCTTAGCTCTGAGCGCTCCTCACGACCAAGTCCTGTGTATATGCATACAGAGGATGACGACCTCATGGATTCTGCCTTGACAGGCAATCTAGAACCTTTCAAATAATAATAATAAAAAAAATATAATAATTAGTTTGTAGAGGCAAAGAAATGGAACTGATTTTTTTAGACTGTAATACTTTTTTAACAATTGGAAAAAAATATTTCAAGTATTTTATGACAATTGTATTATGTATAAATGTTGCTATTTTTAAAGTGGGATTATTATTTTGAGGGAAATATTATAAAGTTATCAATTTTATCCTTAAAAAAAACATCCATTTAAAATCATTTGACAATACATAGAATGTTGGTACACGACTTTAAATGGCTATGTATGTGGGTTTTCTTTTCTAATTATGCTTTATTTTTGCTTTTTTTTCAAATGAGATAGTATATACACTGTGAAATCAAACTTAAAATAGTCTTGTCTTTTAATGAGTTATTTAGCTTGTTAAATGAATGCATTGACAAATACATGATAAACTGGATGCATTGTCGAACATGTGATAAAATGAAAGCCTCATTCCTTTTTTTTAAGTCTGTTTAACTGTAATTGAAAGGAATGAGAGAGAAGGATATTATTAAAAAAAGAGTGAAAACCACCTTTTTAATCTTAGAAAATACGAGTATATTTTAAATGTCCAATTATTTTACATCTTGCATTTCTACTATCACTTCTGTTTACTACTAGACTGATGCATGTCTTTTCTGTAAAATGGATTGTGTTTTACAAGACTGAAATAAATGTCAGTGTCAAGTTTTTGTTGATCTTTTTGCATCTTGCCTATTTGGGCCTGCAGTATAATAATAGTATGAGTTAAAATATTTTTGCACTTTACTATAGCTCATATTTGTTGTAGGTTAAAACTTATTTAAATGAAACACTCCATGAAGTCTGAACCTGTGAGTGTACTGTAAATCAGAGTCCGATGGATTTTTGTTATTAATGCTGTTAGTACATTAGATTAAAGGATTAGTTCACTTCAGAATTAAAATTTCCTGATTCCTGATCATTTACTTACCCCTATGTCATCCAAGATGTTCCGTCTTTCTTTCTTCAGTTGAAAAGAAATTAAGGTTTTTGAGGAAAAAATTCCAGGATTTTTCTCCATAAAGTGGACTTCAATGGGTTGAAGGTCCAAATTGCAGTTTCAATTCATCTCCAAAGGGCTCTACACAATTCTAGCCGAGGAATAAGGGTCTTATGTGGCGAAGCTATCGTTGTTTTCTAAAAAACAAAATTTAAAAATAATTTACTTTTTAACCACAAATGCTCATCTTGCACTAGCTCTGCGTCCACGACTTTATGTATTACGTAGTCACATAGGAAAGGTCACATGTGACATAGGCGGAAGTACTGGCCAAGTGTTTACAAAGTGAACATGTAAAGACTAAGTCAAAATCCCTTTACAAAAAAAAGGTAAAACAACAATGTCGAAAGATTTTGAAGTTGAAAATGAGATTTTTCCCCTACACTACGTTTTTGAACCGGAGTACACAGACTAACCACATGTGACCTTTCCAACGTGATTACATAATGCGTGAACTAGTAGATGTGCATCACCGAACTAGTGCAAGATGAGCATTTGTGGTTAAAAAGTATATACTTTTTTTTTTTTTTTTTTAAGAAAATTACCAAATGTTTTGCTAGATAAGACCCTTATTCATTGGCTGGGATTGTGTAGAGTAATTTGAAGCTGGATTTAAACTGCAATTTGGACCTTCAACCCGTTGATCCCCACTAAAGTCCACTATGGAGAAAAATCCTGGAATGTTTTCCTCAACCTTAATTTCTTTTTTACCAAAGAAGAAAGACATTGACCTCTTGGATGACATGGTGGTGAGTAAATTATCAGTAAATTTTAATTCAGGAGTGAACTAATCAGGGCTGCGTTTCCCGAAACCTTCTTAACACTGCGTTGTTCTTAAGTTATATCTTAAGCTGTACCTTATCGTTAATACATGTTTCCTGAAACACTCTTAGTTAATTATACCTTCTGTAAGTCATACTTTTCACCCCCCCCCCCCATTTATTTAAATATTACTGGGCCAGTTGTTTATTTGTTTTTGTTTTTTGCTTTTTTTTTAATAAAAAGTTTTTAAGCCAAGTTAATTTTAAAACTCAAGAACATTTAGCCATCCTTTAAATTTGACAAGGATGTTTTTCATAATTTTTTGTGGTTTATTTTTCCAGACTAGTTAAAAAGTATCTTATCAATTTGTAAACATATTTTTGAGGTACTCACGCTAGGTGATCTGAACTCTACTTAGAGGTACAAAATTGTATCTTTATAACTTTGTACCATTTAAGGGCCAATTTTGTACCCCAAGGAACAATTGTGCTCATTGCAAAGGTACAAAATTGTACCTTTCATCCTTGGGGAGGCTAAATAAATAAATAATACTTCAGAAATTGGCTTACAGTTATGCAATTTTATTTATTTTTACAAAGCGAATTAATTACATCACACCTTAGTACAGCAAGTGTCAAAAAAACAGATGTTCAGTGGACAGACAAACACATCAGACATTTCTCAATAATAAACATACTCATAAGCATAAAGCAGTCATTTACGTCATACATATAGTTGTACGTCAGGCCCCAGGTCTCTACCGAGTTTGGGATATCTTTAGATCAAGCCACTCCCTAGCAAACAAAAACTTGTGCCAAGCCAACATAACTAGAATGTACATTTCCTGAGGAAAATGTGAGTGGTGCTTGATGTGGTTGCTAGGGTAATCAAGGTGGTTGCTAGGGCCATTGCTAGGGTACTCAGGGTGGTTGCTAGGGTACCCAGGATGGTTGCTAAGGTGTTGCTATGTGGTTGCTAGAGTACTTGGGGTGGTTGCTAGGGTGTTGCTAACCGGTTGCTAGGGTACTTGGGGTGGTTGCTAGGGCCGTTGCTAGGGTACCCAGGCTGGTTGCTAGGGTACTTGGGGTGGTTGCTAGGGCGGTTGCTAGGGTACCCAGGATGGTTGCTAAGGTGTTGCTATGTGGTTGCTAGGGTACTTGGGGAGGTTGCTAGGGTGTTGCTAAGTGGTTGCTAGGGTACTTGGGGTGGTTGCTAGGGCCATTGCTAGGGTACCCAGGATGGTTGCTAAGGTGTTGCTATGTGGTTGCTAGGGTACTTGGGGTGGTTGCTAGGGTGTTGCTAAGCGGTTGCTAGGGTACTTGGGGTGGTTGCTAGGGCCGTTGCTAGGGTACCCAGGCTGGTTGCTAGGGTACTTGGGGTGGTTGTTAGGGCGGTTGCTAGGGTACCCAGGATGGTTGCTAAGGTGTTGCTATGTGGTTGCTAGGGTACTTGGGGTGGTTGCTAGGGTGTTGCTAAGCGGTAGCTAGGGTACTTGGGGTGGTTGCTAGGGCCGTTGCTAGGGTACTCAGGATGGTTGCTAAGGTGTTGCTATGTGGTTGCTAGGGTGTTGCTAAGCGGTTGCTAGGGTACTTGGGGTGGTTGCTAGGGCTGTTGCTAGGGTACCCAGGATGGTTGCTAAGGTGTTGCTATGCGGTTGCTAGGGTACTTGGGGTGGTTGCTAGGGTGTTGCTATGCGGTTGCTAGGGTATTTGTGGTGGTTGCTATGGTATCTGGGGGTTGCTAGGGTGTTGCTAGGCAGTTGGTAGTTTTTACAGATAGTTACTATTGAGTTTTATAAAGTTCTTAGCATGACTTAGCACTTAGCTAATCACTATTAGCATGTATTCACTGCTAGCATGACTAACATGTTTCGAGTCTGGTTTGCTACCATGGGTCAGAAGAACCAAAATCCCATGTGTATACGATATTCGGATGCAAAGATATAGGTCTTGCTAAACGGTTGCTAGGGAGTGGCTTGATCTGAAGATATCCCAAACTCGTAGAGACCTGGGGGCGTATTACAGAAAGATCCTAACTTTAAAATCTTATCTTATCTGTTTAGTAACCATGGTAATTTCAGTTAGGACCACATTTAGGACAAAAGCTATTACAGAACAGCATTTCCTAAGTGCGTTATCCTATCTTAACTACAGATAGGAAAGGGGTATTACAGAAACCTCCTAACCTGGCAAAACATCCTAAAAACAGTCTTAACTTTAGGACAACCCCACAGCTGTCCTAACTTCAAAATTATTTGAAAGTTAACGGAAAAACTGCTTACAGTTGCACTGTCCAACAATGGCATTACATTTATTAATAATTGAAAATGAAGAATAGAGATGTTTAATGGTAGAAAGGCTCTTGGAGGACCCTGAAGATGTTACATTTTGATGACAAAACACTTATAAGTAATTAAGTTGGCTTGTGAAAGCCAACTTACTGAAATCCTATTTAAACTTAAGTTGGCTTGAGAAAGCCAACTTACTGAAATCCTATTTAAACTTCTTATTAGTGGTGCTTGCCAAAGGCAAGGCATCACTATTGTTATCTTGCATACTTATTATTAGTGGTGCTTGCCAAAGGCAAAGCATCACTTGTATTATGCTGCGTGCTTATTATTAGTGGTGCTTGCCAAAGGCAAAGCATCACTACTATTATGCTGTGTGCTTATTATTAGTGGTGCTTGCCGAAGGCAAAGCATCACTTGTATTATGCTGCGTGCTTATTAGTGGTGCTTGCCGAAGGCAAAGCATCACTTGTATTATGCTGCGTGCTTATTATTATGTTGGCTTGGCACAAGCCAACATACTGTTCTTCTATTTAAACTTCTTCTTCTTATTATTATTATTATTATTATTATTATGTTGGCTTGGCACAAGCCAACATACTGTTCTTCTATTTAAACTCTTTATTATTATTATTATTATTATTATTATATTTTCTTCTGAGAACTTTGGGGCCTCGCTACTCCGAGGGCTTTCAAGCTACAAGCACCAAACTCGGCAGAGACCTGGGGCCTGACGTTCAATTTGAGTATGTATCTTTTCAGACTGATCAGACTTACAGTTTTTTTATAATGAATTATTAAATATGACAGATTTCCCATTGACTTACATTGAAATTGAGAAAATATTACAAAACACTACTCCTCCAAGGGCTTTAAAGCCACGACCCCCAAATTCACCAGAGAGATGGGCCCTGATGTGTAGTGTTATGCTATATCTTTTCAGACTGATCAGACTTTTAGTTTTTTTGTTATTAATTATTAAAAATGAAAATTCTCCCATAGACTTACATTGGCTGAGAAAAATTGCGCCCCTAGAGGAGCAATTCCCCTCGGGCGGAGCCGAATGACTCGATCAGTTTCACTTTTAGATCGGTTAAAAATACAAATAAATACATCGATTTCATTCAAACTGACAAGCTAAACCAACTTATCTGATCAGGGCCCATTAATAATGATTCTCTGAACAGAGAACAGTGTGAAACAGGACAGAACTCTCACCGCGTCGATCAAGCACTGAAGTCCGAACCTGCTCACTACAACACAATTTATAACTGTTTTAGAGCCTTTTAAAATAAAATATTCCAGCGATTGCATGCAGTAGAATAATGAGAACAAAACAAGAGCTAAATGCAGGTGTTTGTGATCTGTTTTAGTGTGAGACTGAAGTCAGTGTGTGTCGCTGCTCCCGGAGCTCAGACATCACGAGCTCGCTGCAGTGTCCTCATAAACTTGTTTATTTGATCTTCTTTCTGCCTTTTAAGTGAAAGCACACCAGCGACTGATCATAAAACATGTAGATGAACATAGAGTAAAGCTAAATTGAGTGCATGTGAGCTGTTTTTAAATGTTTTACTGACAGCTGTAATCGTGGCAGCTGCCGTCCGCGTTTGAAAGGAGAAATACACACAACAAATTACATCATTTCCATGTGTTTACAGCCTTATAAATCAAAACATTCCAGCATCGAACACAGTACATATAGAAGAATATAATAACATGAGTGCTTATGACATGTTTTTTTCTCTAACTGTAGAGCAACGCGCAGCTCTGACGCTCGCTCCAGACCGCATTCATCCTCACTTCTCTTGGACAAACACAGACAAGATTAACTCAAAATACATGACATCTAAACATTTCGTTTATAAAGGTAAAAAAACAGCAAAAAAATACAAAATAAAAATAACAAAACACAGAGGTTGCAGTCCTGTTACGTTTTAACTCATAACTTCAAGAAACATGCATAGATCTTGAAATACTAAACAGCATTATTTTCAGAAAATTCTCCCGATTTAAAAGAGACCAAATTGACCATATTCCGTCCATCAGATCGAAAGATTTCGTTCATAGAGCTGTAATTATTAAAAATGAAACATTTCCCATAGACCCTGAGAAAAATTGCGCCCCTAGAGGAGCAATTCCCTCTAATGCAGGGAGGACACTTGCTTACTTTCACTTTTACACTTATTATATTATATTATATTATATTATATTATATTATATTATATTATTATAAGTAAACTAATCATTAAACATTTGTAATCATTACAAAAATTGTCATTTCATCTTTATGTAGTTCAGAAATGAAGGCCATAATGCTAATGTTGTCCACACGAGGGAGCCACAGGATAACAAATACTTCAAAATCTCCTCAAATACTGTGAAAATGTTTCATTTATGTTTCTTTTCAGTGATTAAATTAAAAAAAATGCATATAAATTCATTACATTTTCATAAACTTTAATAAAGCCCAATATAGTGAGTATGCAAAATCTGTAATCTCCTACATACCATTACTTTTATCTTATTTAAATCATTACTATTGACAGTATATTTCTGAAGTTGTCACACATAACTTAATACGTCCAACTGAAGAAGGGACACTATATTAGTTATCTATTTTCATATTGTGCATATAATAGTACTCTTATAAGGACTCATAATTTACTTGAAAAGAGACATTTACATCATCTACACACACCATTGTGCTTGGACCCAGATGATGGCCTTGAGTTAAACCGTATTGTTTCAGTTACCTTCTGTGTCGTTGCCCACAACGCTTCGGTGACAGGACTTTCAAATAACAAACAGGAAAACAATAAAAGGCATGACTTATTTCACATCCAGCTAGCAACTCTGTCCAAGCTGTTGTCATAGCTTAGTAGGCATTTTATTAGGATAGAACATAGCAAGGGTCCATAGAAAAATACTGTTGCACGTTTTTTTTTCAGCGGGGCAGCTCAAGAACGCTGAACGCACAAGTACTCTGGCTCTTTTGCCCCAAGGCTGATGAAGCTGCTTTTCGCCAAGCCAACATCAAAGTTAGTTTACGAACTTTACCTTCTAGTTATTATTATGTTGGCTTGGCACAAGCCAACATACTGTTCTACTATTTAAACTCTTTATTATTATTATTATATTTTCTTCTGCCACTTTGGGGCCTCGCTACTCCGAGGGCTTTCAAGCTACAAGCACCAAACTCGGCAGAGACCTGGGGCCTGACGTTCAATGTGAGGAGTTATCTTTTCAGACTGATCAGACTTACAGTTTTTTTATAATGAATTATTTAATGTGACCAAATTCCCATTGACTTACATTGAAATTGAGAAAATATTACAAAACACTACTCCTCCAAGGGCTTTAAAGCCACGACCCCCAAATTCAGCAGAGAGCTGGGCCCTGATGTGTAGTGTTATGCTATATCTTTTTAGACTGATCAGACTTATAGTTTTCTTTTTATTAATTGTTAAAAATGATTTTTTCCCCATAGACTTACATTAGCTGAGAAAAATTGCGCCCCTAGAGGAGCAATTCCCCTCGGGCGGAGCTGAATGACTCGATCAGTTTCACTTTTAGATCGGTTAGAAATACAAATAAATACATCCATTTCATTCACACTGACAAGCTAAACCAACTTATCTGATTATTATGGGTCATCCTCATTAATAAATTAGGTGTCTGGCCAGAGAACAGTGTTAAACACCAGCGAACTCTCAGCATAATGATTAGCAGTGCAGTCC
>JALXFT010002710.1:0-37249 GCA_023376895.1 Aspiorhynchus laticeps
ATTTTTACAGTACATCAATTATGATTATATTTCAAGTAATATGTGGGTTTTGCTTTACTCCTTTCAGGCATAATGTGCTCTGTTGTGTAATGTTTGAAAAAAATGACAAAAAAATAAAATCATAAACAGTATTTGTTTAGCAAATGTTCAAATACACCAGTCACTGCAAACGTTTGCTAAGCAGGTTACATTGTCATGCAGTAAGTCTGAGTTTTCACATTGGACATTTGAAAACAAGGCTTTCTATTGCACTTTACACTCTGAAGTTGAAATTTTTACTACATTTTGAAACTGAGAATTCAAATTACAAATCAATATACTGCAGCTCTTGCTGAACAGTCCAGCATGGATTATTCATTATTATTTCAGTTTATTAATATATGTATTAAGTCCTAAATTATAATATGGCACTTCCGAATGGGCAGTTGATCTTTCCAGTGATCTACTGAAAGCTTGTTTTAATGAGGTTGTCATAAGAAGCTTACAATGATAAAACAAATCCGAGAATAATAAACTAATCTTGTATTAGTATGCTATTAATTGTAAATAAACAGCACAAGTACTTCAGTGTAAAACTGATCTCATCCATTAGATATTAAACTGCAAAAAGTTTTATCAGGTAATGTAAAAATGTGTTTCAAGTAAATTAACCGGTTTGATTCAAGTCAAAAATACTATTTAGTGACTAAATAAATCAGACTACATTAAGTTCCAACAACAAAAGTAATTTTTAAGAGTCAGATCAGGTAGAAAAAGATCATAATGGGAATAACTGTATGCTATTATTCCTGAGACACACATCCTGAAACAGAAGCAATTTTAAGAAGTCTTTAAATGGGTCAACGATGAAAAAAGGATTTTCAATCATCAAAATAAAAGTTTACTACAGCTTTATTTTTTTATTTTTTTCTCTGTCCGTTGGAACATATCCTGTTGAATTTACTTATTATTATTTTTTCCTGAGCAAAAAAATAAAACAAAATAAAAATAAAAAAAAAATGTTCAGTGTAACAATAGTTTGTACACCCAAAAATATTTTTAGGCATATTTAGAATGAGAATCATGTGGTTTTACGCAAGTGCAGGTCAGAATAAGTAAATGGTTTAATTTTTTACATAAATATATCTGTTACACTGAATTACAATGAAACATAATTTAAACTGTATTTTAACATTTTATTTTCACTCACATAATACATATAATACATATAATCACTTATTAATTTAATGTCTAGTCTTCGACTCACATATATAAAATATTCAGAATGACGAACTCTTGCAAAAAAACAAACAAAGCAAAACAAAAACAAAAACAAAATCTCATACTTCAAAACCAGAGGTGATGATTATTCTGAACATTAATAAGAAGGAAATTTCTATGAAAGGTCTGGAGCACTTGAAGCTTTCATGGCAAACTCCTGAGCTTGAATCGAATGAGCTCATCAGTGACCGGTCTCAAACTACTGTTCACTCACAAAGCTTGAATTTACAGAAGGCTGTAATTCAGAAACCGCATGAATTCAAGGGACAAGTTGGCCATAAAGAAAGGAAAAGAAGACAAGGGTATATTGGGTATGGCTGGTTGACTGAATGATAACTATAATCATTGCACTGATGCAGTAATTCAGAATCAAGCAATTCTTCCTCTGCTACAGTAAATAATACGAGGAGGCAAATCCTTTAGCCCGTAAGTGAACAGACAAAACTCAAAATACGCTAATATCAGCACAGGTATGACGAGAGAGTTAAGAGGATTTTTATTAAAAACATGTTCCATGTTTCTGTAGTGTGGAAAGCATATACTATGAGCTAAATCGTTCTTGGGATTTGTAAGAAGTGGCTCAAAGAAAATTCCCAGGTAGTTAATTCCCAGGCACGGATAATAACGGTCCTAATGAGCTTCTAAGCCCAGCGGATCCTGGCTTTCAGCCGTTTGACGCTCTGGCTTTGATCCTGGACCTCTGTTTCATGGGGGTCTGTTCTACCTAACACTAATTCCCTAAATGCGCTCATCTACAGGATTCACGGCTGGACTACACCACACTGTGGAGCAGAGGAAGAAACACGGTTATAGAGTATGAACCTCAGAGCACATCACACATGAAGGATAGATGACTTGAGCTTTGTGTTCTTTGCGTCCTTCATTCAGAAAATAATTGGATACTGGCGTCAAGGCAGTCAAAAACAATTTAGTCACCAATTAATTATTCTATGTAAACAGTATACTGTAAGTGTGCTTCTTCAATTATGCAGACTTCAAAGAGTTAATATTAATAGGTTTAGCTAAAACAGCTTATTTAATATATATATATATATATATATAGATCATGTGTGCTGCTGTCCAAAGGCTGAGTAAGGCCTAACCTAATGATTTATTGCTGACCTTGGGGTCATATTCATTGGGAATGGAAGTAGACTGTATATAGGTCTACAGCATGCTCTGTTGTGACGGTAGCTTGCTTCAGTCAGAATCCCTTTAAGGCAAGTCACTCCGCCTTGGTAACACCACAGGACAGCTATCTTTTATGTCAAAATATTGCTTCTTTAATTCAAATCTCAAATTGCACTCAAGATTTAAAAGACAAAACAAGCATTCAAATAAGCTAAAACAACTAGAAAGCAAGAAAAAAAGTATAAAACCTTAAAACATCATGGGCTTCATCAGGGTTATTATTGTTAGGGGCGCTATTACCAGGGGTGCAGAGTATGCCAGGCATATGGGCCCAAGATGGTAGGGGGCCCCAAATCACTGTTTTTTTTTTTTTTTTTTTTAAAGTGCATCTTCTTATGCTTTAACGGACAAATACACCTTGCCAATATAAACATTCAAGTGATTTTGAAGAATTCAACAACTCCATTCAGTGTGTTGTGTGTAGAGCCACGTCTCAGGCAACACGCGAGCCCTGAATTGAGTTTCCTTCCACGTCTTCTTGCGCTTGAATGGACAAATACATATAAAAGTCCTGTCTTGGCAAGTATCCTCGAAAACAGTTGGTTATGTCTTAAGTGAACCTAAACAGCTGAGAAAGAAATCAGATGTTTGTCAATATATTAGACCCATGAATTGTTTAAAGTGACTGCACCTAATTTACAGTGTCCTTACTCTAAATAAATTAAAAAAAATTAAAAAAAAGTGGAAAAAAGTAAAAATAAAAAGAGAAAATCACGCACTGCTCTTGACTGAATAACTTAGCGTTAACAATGATTAATATATCATTTATACAGTGAAGAATATGCAATGTTATTTTACATTTGATTATTCAATTTCTGTACTTGAACACATACAAACCTAAAAACCCAAAGACAAACTCTTCATGGCATTATTATTATTGCTAACTATTATTTTCATATGATTGTAAAGCACTTTGCGTATACAGTAGCACATAGTGAAGTGCGGAAACACTTTATAATAACTGCACACTATGAATCATTATGTAAGCATTAGTAAATAGTCAGTTAATCCTTTATAAAGCATTGTCCCAACATCAATAGTCATTAGAAAGCAGTTTATAAATACAGCTATAAATGCCTTGTTCTTGACTTATAAGCATAACTATTACAAAGGAGATTTAAAGGCTCATATTTTATCAAGTGTACAGTTGTACAGTTTAATTTTTTGCATCTTGAAAAAATATTTCTGTGTTCTGTATCCCTCTGTGTTGTGTTTGTTTAACTTTTCTGTTTGGAAGATAAAGGAGCATTTAAATCTCCTTTGTAAATGCTTTACAAGGTATAAATAGTCCTCACTTTAGATGAGCTCACAAAAACAGATGGCTGGCAACTACTAAATGTTTTATAACTACCTGACTTAATCATATATTACAGCAGGAATGTGTTAATAAAGCATTTATTAACACACTGAACAACTATTATCATGTGTCTTGTAGAATATCAGAGACCGAATCAGACAAATTTAAGATGCGATCAGAACATTGAAACATGAGGAGCCGAAATTCCACAGAGGCCCCAAGAAAACAGGACAACGTCATAAATTAGATTCTGGTGCCACTAGTCTGAAGCAAGCGAACCAACCAACTCTTTCACAAAACAGCTTGCAACATTAAGACAAAAGAACACTTATTGATAATTCCAATTCAGGAAAAGGACTGTCAAATTTGAGGCAAGTAATCAAGACTGATGGTCAAAGAGATGGCCATCACATGCGTTCCACGCTGGAAATCATGAGCTTCTTTAGATTGACTTTTCCCCCACACATAGAAGACAAATAAACAGACTGAAATTCCTTTGTTCACAAAGACTGTCTTTTCCGTATGCATCTAAAATCATCCTAAAAGGACATTTCTATGCATAACTCCATATTATGTATGTAACCCACATATTTGACTATCATTGTTTTAATCACTCATTGTGTATGTTTTTCTTTTAATAACTATTGAATAGCTTAAGGGTTTTATATTCATGTTTGGTATGTATGTGTGTGACAATTCTAGCTTGAAACGTTTCTTGCAAGTAATTCTTTGTCAAATGTATCATATTCTGGTTATAGAAATCACATCCAAAAGTATACTTTGCAAGAGCATGTAAAGTTCGGACATGTGACTGGCCAGATAACATGATTTATAATTGGGGGAAGAAACAGAGCATCACCCCAAGCTAAGATGATATCTAATTGGTTAACACACAAGTTGGGAGGCGTCCACAAGCCGAGTTTAAAAACTCAGGACACCATCAAACTCTCTCTTAGTGTGTTTTTCTCTCGCGTTTTGATGCTGTTTTAGCACTCTTTGAGCGTGCTCTGGCCTACGTGCCAGCTGCCACCACAATGAGAAGAAAAACCTCCTAGTCTCTTTACATCCTTTTACTTTAATTCCTTTTCTTTCCGTTGAGTTTTGTGTGCTAAATCTAAGTTTGCCAACGCCGTGTCTCCGAGTCCGACCTCGAGCGCCCGTCTAAAACTTCAACCAGCCCACCACTCCGCATCTTCAGCCAAAGATCAGCCACTTCAAAGACTATTGAACTTCCAGCCAATCAGCAACCTCGGAATTCGGGAAACCCCCCCCCCCCCCCCCCCTGTGACAAAAGGGAATCCCAGAGGCAAAGCAAGCAAGTAACCTCCAGACTTTTGCGGAGTCGGTGCAGTTTAATACAAATTTTAGCCTCATTGAGAAACTCAATGCGAGGGTTAAATAAGTGATTGATGGTTGTTCAGGTCTATGCAATTGCACATATTGCTCTAAACTTGGGATTTCATATTTTCATTATATTTTGGATTTTAATATCCAGTGCAGAGTTTGTTATACAGCTTGTTCAGTGAATCGCCGCGAAACAGTGAGTCTGTTCAAATTCCCTATAACATCATTAATGATTCCCTTTGAGCTAAATTGACCTGTTTCCCTTTAAATTATATATTAATATTACGTTTTATGTTACAGTCTAAATAATAAGATTTATAAATGTGCATTTAAATAGTTTATTAATCATTTACTTACACTCTCTAAATTATCTTATGAACCACTAACAACTCCTAAATAACTGGTTTGTAAATAACATAATTTAAAAATGATAAATTGGTCATTAATAAAGTATGAAAATACAATTATTAAACATTGTAGATATGCTCAAGAACAAAACATTTATAGCTGTATTTATAAACTGCTTATTAATGCCTATTAATGTTGAAACAATGCTTTATAAAGGATGAATTGACTATTTACTAATGCTTAACTAATGATTCATAGTGTGCAATTATAAAGTGTTGCCTAAAGGGCTATGTAAAAGCCTCATATAATCATTCATTCAACTAAAACTTAAACCATAAGAACAATATTTTCTGAAATTTCATATATATATATATAAAGAACATCAGTATTATTTTTGTATAATTTCTATGTTTTTTGCTAACATTTGATTTATTTTTTATATTTTATAAAAATATATATATTTTTAGTGATGCCAAACAATTAATAGCGATTAATCGCATCCAAAATAAAAGTTTTATTTACATTATATATGTATGTGTACTGTGTATATTTATTATGTATACATAAATGCACACACATACAGTGTATATTTTGAAAATATTTACACATTTACATTTAGTCATTTTGCAAACACTTTTATCCAAAGCGACTTACAATTGGGGAAAACATAAAGTGATTCATATTAGGGATGTGCGGGTCTAGTCGACTAGTCGACTAAACGGTACAGCTCCTACTAGTCGACACTGAAAACAATAGTCGACTACACGAGAGAAAAAAAAAACATGATGATTTTATCATTCAAATTACCATCATTTTAACGTTACATTTAAAACATTTTAAAGAACAGTTAAAATAAAACTTTTGAAAAAGAATACATATCAAAATATTTAAATATATAAATATTTTTAAAAGCGTATCTGGGCGGAAACTATATTTTTACCTCACATGCGTTTTCTTCATGTCAGTTGCAGCGAGCTCAAAATGACCGCGCGAAAGACCAGCAAGGTGTGGGATTATTTTGAATTAGAAGGAAATGGAAATGTTTTTTGTAAACTGTGTAATGTCAAATTGGCTTACAATAACTTTACTGGAGCTATGCGTAATCATATTCAATACAAGCATGTATGCGTTAGCTTGGAGGCTAGCCAAAGCCAAATGTCAATCATGTCATACACTACAACCTGCCGCTGCGGTCCGCGATCCTATCCGCGCTGTCTATTCCTCTAAACGAAGACCCACTTCGGTGGTGGTGCGGGATTTCCAGGCTCTTTTCAAAACTGTCTGCTTGCTTGTAGTTATCTCTCTGCTTGCCTGTGACTTCAGTTCCTGCCGAGCGCTTTTTTTGCAGAATCGCCTCTAGTCCTGTCTTTCGCCAGACCACGTTAACATGTTAAATTCACTGAACAAATGCACACGGTCTGAGTAAGTAAAACGAGCTTTGTTTTGTTTTTAGACAATACAGCCAACATGTAGTACATTTTTAAAAGCCGTTTTAATGCTATTCCTTGATAAACTTTCCTATTGTTTTTTACTTTTGTTTTAATATGTGTTTTAATATGTTGGCTAACGTTATATTAAAATGAAGAATTCTGTCAGTCTATTGATTGATTTTCCATTTCTGCATTGCTCCAGCTAATCTGAATAAATAAGCTATGCACTGGTTTATGAAGAGTGTATGCTCTTCCTTTTTTTCTGTTTAACGACCGCCTAAAATTAATTGATGATAACGCAAGGCAAGCATATGGCATAATCGTGACCTATTTTGAGCAGAATTCATTGAGGGATTTAACAGTGTGATTCAAAGATTATGTATTTCAACTGTATGCTGTTATATAGACACACGCACAGTTTTTTTTTTTTTGCCATTTTTGGGGGTTTTCTAGCTTTTAGACTAGTCGACTAGTCGGATACAAAACTTCCGTTTAAACGACAGTCAAATTAGTCGTAGCGCACATCCCTAATTCATATTGAAGAGGCAATCAGACAGAGGAAGTGTTCGTAACACCAAGTCTCAGGCATTGTTCAAATTGTATATTCATATTCTCATATTCATATTCTCGTATATTATATATCAGGGGTGCAAACTCGTCAGGAGTGAAAAAGGTGACAAAGTAAACTCCACCCCCCCCCCCCCCATATATATATATATATATATACACTGGGGTGGGAATCGCAGAATGATACATCACAATATCTCTCCAGAACATTCAAATCACTCTCCAGAACATTCTCATTCACCATTCCTGGATGGTGGAATAATCTTCCCACCCCTATCCGGAATGCTGGATCCCTGTCAATCTTCAAGCAACAACTGAAAACTCATCTCTTTCGGCACTACGTGACTTCATCCTAAACTTGTTCATTAGGAAAAAAAAAAAAAAAAAAAAAATCCTTTATCTTTCTCTCCTTCCCTTGCTAGCTTGTACTTATTTGAACAATGACTGAGACTTGGTGTTACGAGCACTTCCTCTGTCTGATTGCCTCTTCAAGATGAATCGCTTTATGTATTCCCCAATTGTAAGTCGCTTTGGATAAAAGCGTCTGCCAAATGACTAAATGTAAATGTAAATGAAAATGTAATATCTGTCTAACTACGAAAACAAAATGCCTGTGAAAAGGTTAAGTGCAAGTTTTCTTTATTCAAGTCCAAACTGTTAGAAAACAGCAAAAAAAGTACTGTAAATAAATTAACATGTTAAGTAAATTAATAATTTTATTGATTAATTTATATATTTTTTGTGTGTAGTTTATTTAGAATATATTTAGCTATCACACAAAATAACTTGAGATTCACTTGCGAGGGCAGTTAAACAGTTTATTAGGAACAATCAAAGCTGTCTTTCAAAGCTTTTTTTGATGAATGGAAAGTTCAGAAGAACAGCATAGTTTGTAACATGATAGATGTCTTTATCATTACTTGTGTGCTAAATAAAAGTTTTAATTTCTATATGCTGACTACAAGCTTCTGAATGGTATAGTGTATATTGTTACACTTGGAGTAAGACTGAATTAATGAAGAAGAGAATTCTTTACAAAAACATTACAAAACCTGGCATTTTCATAGTGTATATTGTTTATGTGCTCTGAAGGAAACAAACAAACACACATTTTGAAATTCTGGGTTATTTCTCTCAGCAGATCTTCTTCCAGAAACAGAAAGTAGCCGGGATGAACTTGTTTGTTTACGCGGAGGCGATGTGGGCGTGTTTACATTCGCGCGCCTCACGTGGATGTTTGAATCTCAAAGGCGCGAATGGCGCGTGACCGTATTAGATATAGTGAGTTGAGACGGGAAAACTGGACATCGTGTCGGTTTCATACGGATTACTTTAACATAGAATATTTGTTTTGGACGTGATTTACTTCATTTAAAAGTAGACATTTTAAGCTTTCTATACATATATTTCTCATGTATTTGAGGCGAGTATTCGCGGAGATTCAGGTTGTTTTATTTACGTGTCTGTGAAGAAAGGCGACAGAGACAGAGCCCCGGCAGAGAACGCACCCTGTTTATTTTATTAATTTTAGAAAAGCACATTATTTCGTTGTTATTATGACTATACAGAAATAAAAGTAGACCCTTTGCAGATTC
The DNA here is from genome assembly GCA_023376895.1 of Aspiorhynchus laticeps. Lineage (NCBI taxonomy): Eukaryota > Metazoa > Chordata > Actinopteri > Cypriniformes > Cyprinidae > Aspiorhynchus > Aspiorhynchus laticeps. The sequence continues at coordinate 9,033 of JALXFT010002710.1, forward strand.
AAATGATACCTTATTCTTATCTGTACGATCAAAACTGACAGAGTATTTATAGTTCTTTTCGCGGTCATAAAGAAAATAAAATACTAGACAGCCGGCGGTGCGGGCTTCGACCCCAAGGTAAGCCAATCAGAGACAGATTAGGGCGGGTCCATGCATGCCATTACCAACAGGGGAAAAAAAACGCTGCAGGTGACGTGACACAGATGACTCGCAGATCCGACAACGACACCCAATATTATATATAAATATATTTAATATATACACATAAAATGTATATTTTTTCTTAGATATATACATGCATGTGTTTTTATTTATATATGCATAATACATATACACAGTATACACACATATATTAAGTAAACAAAAACTTTTATTTTGGATGCGATTAATCGTGATTACAATCGTGAAGCACTAATATTTTTATTTGTTTCACACACACACATATATATATATACAACCCCAAATCAGAAAAAGTTGGGACAGTATGGAAACCGCAAATAAAAAAAGAAAGTAGTGATTTCTAAATTTACTTTGACTTGTAATTCATTGCAGACAATATGAACACAAAATATTTGATGTTTTGTCTGGTCAACTTCATGTCATTTGTAAATATACGTCCTTTCCTGTCATTCAGACCTGCAACACATTCCAAAAAAAGTTGGGACAGTAAAGCATTTACCACTTTGTAATGTTGCCATTCCTTTTCACAACACTTAAAAGACGTTTAGGGACTGAAGACCCCAAGTGATGAAGTGTTTCAGGTGTAATTTTGTCCCATTCTTCCTGCAAACAAGTCTTAAGGTGGGCAACAGTACGGGGTCTTCGTTGTCGCATTTTGCGCTTCAAAATGCGCCACACATTCTCTATTGGAGACAGGTCGGGACTGCAGGCAGGCCAGTCAAGTACCCGTACCCTCTTCCTCCGCAGCCAGGACTTTGTAATGTGTGCAGAATGTGGTTTTGCATTGTCTTGTTGAAATATGCATGGACGTCCCTGGAAAAGATGTCTTCTTGAAGGCAGCATATTGTGCTCCAAAATCTCTATGTACTTTTCAGCATTAATGGTGCCATCACAGAAGTGCAAGTTACCATTGCCAAGAGCACTGACACAACCCCATACCATGACAGACCCTGGCTTTTGGACTTGTTGCTGGTAACAGTCTGGATGATCCTTTTCTTCTTTGGTCCGGAGCACACGGCGTCCATTCCTCCCAAAAAATACCTGAAATACTGATTCATCTGACCACAGTACACGTTTCCACTGTGTGATGGTCCATCCCAGATGCCTCCGAGCCCAGAGAAGTCGACGGCGCTTCTGGACACTGTTAACATAGGGCTTCCTTTTGGCACAGTACAGTTTTAACTGGCATTTGTGGATGTAACTACGTATTGTGGTACTTGACAAAGGTTTGCCAAAGTAGTCCTGAGCCCATGTGGTGATATCGCTTATAGATGAATGAGGATTCTTGATGCAGTGCCGCCTGAGGGATCGGAGATCACGGTTGTTCAGCTTAGGCTTGCGCCCTTGTCCTTTACGCACTGAAATTCCTCCAGATTCCTTGAATCTTTTAATTATGTTATGCACTGTTGAAGGTGAAATATCCAAATCTCTTCCTATCTTTCTTTGAGGAACATTGTTTTTAAACATTTCAATAATTTTCTCACGTATTTGTTGGCAAACTGGCGCTCCTCGGCCCATCTTTGCTCCTAAAGGACTAGACCTTTCTTGGATGCTGCTTTTGTACCAAATCATAATTACAATCACCTGTTGACATCAACTGTTTCAAATCACATCATTATTTAACCAATTTACCTCATTACTAGCCCTAAATTGCTCCTGTCCCAACTTTTTTTGGAATGTGTTGCAGGTCTGAATGACTGGAAAGGATGTATATTTACAAATGACATGAAGTTGACCAGACAAAACATGAAATATTTTGTGTTCATATTGTCTGCAATGAAATACAAGTCAAAGTAAATTTAGAAATCACTACTTTCTTGTTTTATTTGCGTTTTCCATACCGTCCCAACTTTTTCTGATTTGGGGTTGTATATATATATATATATATATATATATATATCAGGGGTGGCACAGTACACAGATGTCATGGTTCGGTACGTACCTTGGTTCGGGGGGTCACGGTTCGATACGATTTCGGTACAACAGGAAAAAAAAACAAATCTACTATGCTCGGTTTCTTTTAATTTATTTTGAACAGACAGTAGTGCAAATTAAATTTTTTTTCCATCTAGATGTGAAAATACTAAATATTATAACATGTTATAGATATAAAATCTGTTTTGTTTTCATTGTGAGTGTACACAAATAAAAGCAGACCTTTATACGGTGATTATTAAACAATAAGTGTTTAAAGTTGATTCTGCTGGTATAAGGAAACAGTTGAAGTGATCGCGCCGGAGCACGCACACACACACACACACACACACACACTAGGGGTGTGCGATACTGCAAATTTTGGTATCGATCCGATACCAAGTAAATACAGGGCCAGTATCGCCGATACCGATACTTGTCATTTAAAAATACATACATTTAAATGACCAACAACAATTAAAAACATTTACAATAACTAATGTTGATATGACTAATATTATATTCACCTTAAAGCTACGTGGATATTATTTGCCTTTATAAAAGGACTTTGCAGGCAGAGGAGCCCAGAACATGAAAGCAATGCAGTTTCATGTTAAGTATTTTCCTCCCATAGAAAAGAGTTATAAAAAATTAACGTGGCTTAATAAATTAAGAACGTAAAATACAAAACTCAGTATACACCTTATTAATGTTGCAAACTAGATATACAAGTTAGCAGATGTGCCCAGAATATGAAAGCAATGCTCAAAGTTTTCACATTATGCATTTTCCTCCCATAGAAAACCATTATAAAGAAAAGTATAATGTAAGTGGCTTACTGAATGAAGACAGTGATATGAAAAAGAACTATTAAACCATAACTCGTTTATAATTGAAAGGATTTTCGTATGTACTGTATTTTCTGTTTATTTTATACATACTGTAATAGTTGTTTGTTATTATTGCAATAAAAAAACTGTGATATGAAAAGGACAAATTCGGTATAGTTTATAAAAATATATACTATGACTGTACAGGTAAGCAGATGAACCCAGAACATGAATGCAACATGCTGAATTTCATTTCCTCTCATTGATAACCAATATAAAAACATTTAATATGGTGTAATGGAGGAAGACAGTGATAAAGACCAAATAAATAAGAGACGAAATTCAGTATACAATTTATATAATATTTGGCAAGCAGCTGAGCCCAGAATATATATGAAAACATGCTAAATTACATGTTAAGCATTTTACTCCCATAGAAAACTGTTATAATGAAAACATTTAAAGTGGCTTAATGCATGAAGAAATAATATTCAAAGGCCAAACTCGGTATACACCTTACAGTGATACTGCATAAAAAGGACAAATTCGGTATACAGTTATATACAATATGTACTATGTGAAGGATTTCCTTCCTCCCCTTTTCATTTCGTTTGTAGCTCGGAGTTCTACCGTTCAATCTCTCACTGTAGCCAAAAGTATCCGCTCGCGCGTGCCGCTTGGAGCCGCTGAGTCACGTGATGCATGATAACAAACCAGCGTAGCAGGAGAGGAGCAGTAATGTTTGCATACGAGATGTGAAAAGAGCGAATATACGCCCACAGACATGTCTACACTTTGATAAATGTATTAAGCAAGGTATTAAGTGTATAGGAGAAAAAATTAAACGAAAGTATCTTTCTTATCAGGCTAGTATCGATCCGATACCAATACCAACGTTTGTATCGATACTATTGATATTTGGATCGATCTGCCCACCCCTAACACACACACAAAAACACATCAGTTCCAGCATTGCTAACTTCACAGCGCAGTTGTGTAGTTTATCAAAATAAAATACAGTGAGCCAAACATCAGCGCACCCGCCTCCGTGTCACCGCTAGAACCCGACTGAAGTACAAAGACTATCATTTACATAATAAATAATAGATTCGCATTCAGATAAGTTACATCGGAAATATTATGGAAGATTTGGATTTGTGCGGAATGAGAGAGGTATGATACACGAGCACAAAGCCCCATTTCGTAAACAGTTGAGTGCACAACCCTTTAAAGTGTACTCTTTGTCAGTCTATGTGAGAGACACATTCAGAATCAGCACATGGTTACTGACTGTCTGGTGGCTTTGTTTTCAAGCGCGCAACTCACGGCATTCGCTGTTCTTCTGCTGGCGGTTAAACAGCGTTGCACTGCTGCGGCGCCCCCTTCTGGATTGGGGGTGAATTGCCTGTATTCGTCGTAAGGCATCATGCACCGAACCGAGAGGTCCGTACCGTGAGTTCGATACGAATACATGTACCGTGCCACCAGGGGCGGAGCCAGACATTATAAACACTCGGGGCTTAGCCCAAATGTTGTCTTCCCCCCCCCCCCCCCCCCCCAAAATTCTTCAAAATATATTCTTTTTAGTTCAGTAGAAGAACAACATGAGTAATAATGACAATTTTAATTGTGGGTAAACTACCCCTTTTAGCTGATAAATGTGTTTAAGTAGAAACATGCAGTAATGGGGTGGTCTAACTGCAAGTCAAGGATGTCCAACAATACCATTTAAATATGGGCTTCAGTTTTCTTAAGTGAATACATGAGGCCAACAGAAGAACATTTACTGTATTTCTTAAGGGAGTAGCATAAAAAGATAAACACTGGTAAACACTGGCATACAGGGTGGTACGCAGGTTTTTATAAATAGAGGTCCAAAAATGTAGATTGGTAGGGGGGTTTGGGGGCATGCTCCCCCGAGAAAATTTATATTTTCCTGACTTAAATGTGTGCATTTTAAGATGTTTTAAGGCTCATAAATTGGATAATAATATAGGTTTAAAACCAAGTCAGTGGGCAGTAGAAGCATACATTATTTTTCAAGATAACAGATTCTTAAACATGAGAATCAGATTAAATGTTGCAATGAATGATCCACACTACACACTGTAAATAGAGAAGATATAGTTTGTTTATGTTTATGAATTTAATAAAATCAAGTTATAATTATCATGGTAGCCTTCAGTAAAATCAAGTGTCTAAAATGATTAAACATGAATATTATTTTTTACATGTTTAATTCACACTAACAGAAATTCATCTTTTCCAATAAGTTTAAACTGATTCTTACATTTTATGGGCATTTTTACCTTTATAAAGCCTTTTTTTTTTTTCTAAAAGTGTCCATTATCTTTTGAGTCAAATTCTTACATTTAATCAGTGAATTAGAATAATAAGACATTTGGGCTGTTACCAAGCAAATCAAATCAACACAGAAGCTGGTCTGAAGTGGCATTTAGATGTGTTTAATGCAAGACATGAATGCATTTAACTGCAATTACAAATGCATAAATAATGTTTTATGTATTATACATAAAACATTAAATACTATTATTTGAATTGAGTTAAACATGAAAAAATCTAAATGTGAAATGAATAGGTGGCAGCAAATCACTGTTAATAAGTGAGTCACTGATTGAACCGAATCATTTAAACGATTGATTCATTCAGGAACGAAGCACCGTCTGTTGCTCAGAGACACAAAACAGTGCTGTGGCTGTGTTTGAAATGATTTTTTGCTGGTGAAATAGAGCAAGAACAGCCAATATGGTGTCTAAAACATAAGTCTTGATATTAAATTATTATTTATTGAACAGTTGTATAAAATCAATATCACATTTGTAATCATGCTGATTTTTTAAGAAAAAAAATGGCACTCTTCATGAGATATTTATTAACAATATGAAATATGAATATATACATTTTCTGCCCCCTTATCTTGAATTATGTGATCATTCTTAATGCATATTATTAATAGTCTGAATCATGCAGTGACAGAACGCACTCTAGCTTTAAATGCGTAAACGCACGAAGTTAGTCTAGCTTCATCAAGTAGTCACGCACGTGTGCACTCTTTAGGTGTGTTTTATTTGGTTTTTGCCATATACTCGATAAAATTGATGTCTCACGAGTTCAGTATTTGCTCTAAACATGTGCAGATTTGGCTTGCATGAACTTGCCCAAGACATTAATGAACATAATTTACAAAAAGTAACCCGCTAGGTAAAACAGCTTGAAGTGAATGGGATGAGAGGAGTGACGTGCTGAGTGATTGACAGGAGGCGTGTGTGAGAGAAAGCGCAGCTGATGATATCGTTTTATCGATCCTGCGGGAACGCGGCATTGAACCGTTTTAAATATTTCTGTATAATATGTGATAAACTATATTTTTGACAAAACTATTAACAAACCCAAAAGATTCGGGGCTTTTGGAAAAACATTCGGGGCTCGAGCCCCAGAAGCCACCCCCCCGCTCCGCCCCTGCGTGCCATCCCTAATATATATATATATATATATATATGTATATATGTATATATATATGTATATATGTATATATATATATATATGAAACAAAAAAAAAATAGATATATTTTTTATAAAATATACAAATAAAATGTTAGCAAATAGCATAGAAATGATACAAAAATAATACTAATGTTCCCTATCTGTCGGTCACTACGAGTTATGTCGTGACGACATAGGGGATTTACTTGGAAGCCCCAATCATCTCTGACTAGAGAAAACGCCAATGAATATTGGCTAGTGGAATTTGCATACCTGAGCCACTCCCCGTGCACACGGGTATAAATAGGCGACAGGTGCATCCACTGATCAGATTTTTGCTTCGGAGCCAAGTGGATGAACGTGTTGATCTCCACAAAGCCATTCATCTGTCTGGAAGCTGTTCTGGTTGGCGTCACGGTGCGAACAGCGGTGTCCCTGTCTGCAGCGATTCCCCTGGGCACTTCAACTAAGAGCAGATTTCCTAAAAGAGCAAAAAGCACGGCCGATTCACGTCTTTTTAAAGACGCTGTTCCGGCCGTGTCCTCTTGGTTGCGGTCGTTTCCTATCCTCTGTCGACAGCCACGATCATTGTCTTCAGTGTCTGGGCATCCAGCGCGCTGAAGCTGCGTTCGTGGATGGTTTATGCGTTCGTTCTGAGCGTGTAACCATGGCAGCGCTGCGATCGCGCCTCTCTCTCCTCTCGGGGATGAGAGAGGCTCCCTCTGTCACTACCCGCGCTGGCTTCTCTGCCACGAGCAGAGAACCATCGGCTAGTGCTCTGGGCGATCTGAGGTTACAGTGAGAGCTTTCCGCCGGGTCAGTCCCCACGGACCTTTCACTCCTCCCGCAGCAGCTGTTCTGTGCGGCTCCCCGGTGATTCTGCTGTGCCGTCTCACGGCGTGCCCAGCGTTTCATTTGGCGCGCTGATAGAGGATCAGATGTCGATCGCGGCATCGGTGGATGGGCAATCGTCCTCTGAGGATGAAGATTCGGCGAAGCTGCACCCCTCGGGTGTCGCGGCCGCCGCCGAATCAGACCCAGAGTTGACAGCCGTGCTTTCCCGGGCCGCCGCGAGATCGGGGCTGGAGGCGTGCACACCTCCTAGTCCCGAGCCCTCGCGGTGAGATGATTGGCTCCTCGGCACGGGCCGTGGCTCTCGGCCACGCCCTGCCCCGGTTCCTTTCTTTCCGGAAGTGCACGAGGAGCTGATGAAGTGGTGGACGGCCCCTTTTTTCGGCCAGAAGCGGCTCGTCTGCCTCCTCCATCCTCGCTACCCTCAATGGCAGGGCGGCTACGGGGTACGTCGACATTCCCCAGGTGGAGAGTGCGGTTGCAGTGCACTTGTGCCTGCAAAACGCCGCCACTTGGAGGAATTGTCCTCGTCTCCCGTCCAAAGCCTGTAAGCTACGGCCGCTCTCGCGGCCAAGGCTTGCAGTGCTGCGGGCCAAGCCGCCTCTGCGCTGCATGCCAAGGCTATCCTGCGTGCACACCAAGCCATGGCATTAAATGCACGAGGGTAGTACCAACCCGAGGTTGAAGCAGGAACTGCGCTCAGCGACTGGCCTCGCCCTACGGGCAGGGTAAGTCGCAGCGCAGACCCTCGGGAAGGCGATGTCCACAGGTGTGGTCCAAGAGCGCCATCTATGGCTCTGCCTTGCTGAGAGGAGCGATGTCGACAAAGTGAGCTTTCTCGACGCTCTCGTCTCGCAGGCTTGACTGTTCGGCGACACTGTCGAGGACTGTGCCCAGCAGTTCTCGGCAGTACAGAAGCAGACCGAGGCAACACATCTTGCCCCGGCGTTATGCACCGCTCCGCCGCAGAGCAAGACCCAGTCTGCTTGTCGCCGTGGGCGCCCTCCTGTGCCCTCCAGAGTTAGGGAACAGGTAAGTAACGGCTCCGCCCCGTGCTGAATCGTAAGCCGGCGCGTCGAGCCTCTCGCAGGAGCGCGGCGCCCCCTGTGTTCCAGCTGGCCCCTATGTCGTCCAGACAGGCGATAAAGCGGCCCTGACACAGGCAACCCGGAGATGTGGGAGCCTGCTTGATCTCAGGAGATGGCGAGGACAGCGCCACTCCTTCCCCCGAAGGAGGGCAGGGGGAGAATCTTTCATTCTGTTCCGCCGCTGGCTCAGGGGCCAGCGGTACCCACATTATCAAGTAAGAGCAATTCCCTTTCCTCCGAGTTTTTAGGTCCACGGGTCGACAGTGTGCGACGCGTTGCTTCCTCACTCTCACCCGCGACCCATTTTGCCAGCGGCCAAGAGAGTGCGGTTCGGGGACGCAGTGCTTCCCCACGCACTTCTAGCCAGTCCCTACAGGGACTCAGGGAGTTCTGCGAGGATGAGTCAGAACGCAGGGCCTTCTGTACCATCCAGCCTTACTCCCATTCGCTGCACCACTGCGGGTACGTCGATTGTGCCGTTGGAGCCACTTGCACGGCGTCTGGAGGCGTGGCTTGCGCTGCCCAGCCCGTCTCGTTGGCTCACGCGCACAATTCGACTCGGCTACGCGATTCAGTTCGCCAGGCGACCTCCCAAGTTCAGCGGCGTTCTCGAGACTGCGGTGGCAGCTCGGAATGCTCCTGTCTTGCGCGAGGAGATTGCTGTCCTCCTGGCAAGGATGCAATCGAGCCGGTCCCTCCAGCCGAGATGAGGCAGGGGGTTTACAGCCCTTATTTCATCGTACCCAAGAAAGTCGGTGGCCTTCGACCAATCCTGGATTGCGACTCCTGAACCGGGCCCTGCACAGGCTCCCGTTTAAGATGTTGACGCACAGGCGCATGATCAAATGCATACAGCCCCGGGATTGGTTTGCAGCGATCGACCTGAAGGATGCTTACTGTCGTGTTTCGATCCTTCCGCGACACAGACCGTTCCTGCGGTTTGCGTCTGGGGGTCGGGCATGGCAGTACAGTGTCCTCCCCTTCGGGCTCTCCCTGTCCGCCCGTGTCTTCGCGAAGATCGCGGAGGGTGCCCTTGCCCCGTTACGGGAAGTGGGCATCAGGATCCTCAACTGTCTCGAGCATGGCCCGCACACGAGAACAGTTGTGCGATCACAGGGACCTGGTGCTTCGGCACCTCAGCCAGTTGGGGCTTCGGGTCAACTAGGAAAAGAGCAAGCTCTCCCCTGCGTAGAGAATCTCTTTTCTTAGAGTGGAGTAGACTCGGTGAGTATGAAGGCGCGCCTCACGGAAGAGCGCGCCCAATCAGTGCTGAACTGCCTGAGTTCCTTCAGAGGCAGGACTGTGGCCCCGCTGAAACTGTTTCAGAGGCTCCTGGGGCATATGGCATCCGTAGCTGCAGTCATGCCGCTCGGATTGCTTCATATGAGACCACTTCAGCACTGGTTGCACTCCCGAGTCCCGAGGTGGGCATGGCGCTGCGGTGCACTTCGGGTGAACATCACACAGGAGTGTCGCTGCTCCTTCAGCCCCTGGACAGACCTTGCCTTTCTACGGGCCGGGGTGCCCTTAGAACAAGTGTCTCGGCATATTGTTGTCACAACAGATGCCTCCAGCACGGGCTGGGGCGCTACATGCAACGGGCAGGCAGCCTCGGGGCTCTGGACGGGCCTCGACTGCTTTGGCACATCAACTGCCTAGAGCTGCTGGCAGTGCATCTAGCCTTGCGGCAGTTTCGGCCACTGCTGTTAGGCAAGCATGTGTTGGTCCATACTGACAACACTGCGGCTGTGTCGTATATCAACCGGATGGGGGGTATACGATCACGCCGCATGTCACAGCTCGCCCGCCATCTCCTCCTCTGGAGTCACACGCAGCTCAAATCGCTGCGCGCTGTCCACGTTCCGGGGGAGCTCAATCGTGCGGCCGACGCGCTCTCACGACAGCTCACTTCCCCGGAGAATGGCGACTCCATCCCGAGACGATCCGGCTGATCTGGAGTCGATTCGGGGAAGCTCAGGTAGACCTGTTTGCTTCCCACGAGTCCTCCCACTGCCAGCTGTATTTCTCCCTGACCGAGGGCACCCTCGGCACGGACGCACTGGCACACAGCTGGCCTCGGGTATGCATCAAGTATGCATTTCCCCCAGTGAGCCTGCTCGCACAGACACTGTGCAAGTCAGGGAGGACGAGGAGCAGGTCCTGCTGGTCGCGCCGTTCTGGCCCACCCGGACCTGGTTCCCGAACTCATTCTCCTCGCGACAGCCCCTCCCTGGCCCATTCCTCTGAGGAAGGACTTCCTCTCTCAGGGGCTCGGCACCATTGGCACCCGCGTCCAGACCCTGGAACCTCCATGTGTGGCTCCTGGATGGGACGCGGCAGACTTGAGTGGTCTCCCACAGGCGGTGGTAGAGACCATCACTCAGGCTGGAGCTCCTTCTACAAGGCAAGCCTATGTACTGAAGTGGAGTCTGTTCGTGAACTGGTGTTCTTCTCGCCGAGAAGACCCCCGAAGATGCACGGTTGGAGTAGTGCTTTCTTTCCTGCAAGAAAGGTTGGAGCGTAGGCTGTCACCCTCCACCTTGAAAGTGTATGTGGCCGCTATCGTGGCCCATCACGATGCAGTGGACGGCCGGTCCCTGGGAAAGCATGATCTCATCGTGAGGTTCCTGAGGGGTGCCAGGAGGTTGTATCCCCCTAGGCTACCCCTGAGGCCCTCCTGGGACCTCTCTATCGTCCTGGCTGGACTTCAGAGGGGTCCCTGTGAGCCGCTGGACTCAGTCGAGCTAAGGGAACAGGTAAGTAGCGGTTACCTGTCGGTTAAGACAGCGCTCCTGACCGCACTCACTTCCATCAGAGGGTCAGGGACCTCCAAGCATTTTCGGTGAGCGAAGAGTGCCTTGTGTTTGGGCCGGACTACTCTCACGTTGTCCTGAGACCCCGGCCTGGATACGTGCCCAAGGTTCCCACCACGCCCTTCCGCGATCAGGTGGTGAACCTGCAAGCACTGCCTTCGGAGGAGGCAGACCCAGCCTTAGCGTTGCTGTGTCCCGTAAGAGCATTGCGCATATACGTGGACCGCACCCGGAGCTTCGGAAGCTCTGAGCAGCTCCTTGTCTGTTACGGTGGTCAGCAGAAAGGGAAGGCTGTCTCCAAGCAGAGGTTGGCCCACTGGATAGTGGATGCCATCGCCTTGGCGTACCAATCCCAAGGCGAGCCGTGCCCCATGGGGTGAGGGCTCACTCCACACGGAGTGTTGCCTCCTCCTATGCGTTGGCGCACGGTGCCTCTCTGGCAGACATCTGTAGAGCTGCGGGCTGGGCGACACCGAACACCTTCGCGAGATTCTACAGTCTCTGCGTTGAGCCAGTTTCTTCCTGTGTGTGGGTAACAGGTAAGTGGCGGGAAGAACTGGCTGGTGTCACGCTTGCTGCGCCATTCCCCCTCACCCGGGGATACGAGCGCCTGTTTTCTCCTCCAGTTCAGTTCCCCGGACGGCGAACCCTGGTGGAGTTCCTCCAGCACCCCCGGCAGTCAGACTGGGCGGAGCAGTCTGACGCCAGGCCCTGTACTTGTGCTAGCTCGCCCGGGTCTCCGGTCAGCCCCTGTACTCGGCTAGGTGTCCGTACGGCTTTGATTCCCCTCGGGTAATCCCATACGTGTATTCTTCCACGGTAAGGTTTCCCTCATGGTAAACCCGTGTCTTCCCTTTGACAGAACTCTCTGTCAGGCCCTGCTGGCAGCCCTCCTCCCTACTCCTAGGTAGGATCTGCCCCAGGGTCCAGTCGTATGTAGTACTGCCCCAGGCCTGGGTCAGTCCATATCAGTGTCTCCACATGGTACCTCCCTTCGGGCAGGATGTGGCCTCCGTAGCGCCCTTCTCCGGAAGGCTCGCTTCCCCGTCGTTACTACCAAGCTGTAACAACAAACAGGAAAGACGTGAAGCATCTTTCATTGAAGGTCGAAATCCCTTCCGACTCTGGGGTAAGGAACAGCGGCTTGGCTATCTCCAGCAGCGATGTACTCAGTGGTCCCTGCGGGCACCAAGGTTAGCGAATTTGCGCTGGGGCGACGGGAAGGTTGCGACCTTTGCATGGCATTTGTCGGTCACGCGCTCGCTTGTCAAACATCTGCATGCCACAAGGTCGTGACGGGGTTCAGGTTGTGGCGCTTTCCATAAGACCCCTATGTCGTCACGACATAACTCGTAGTGACCGACAGATAGGGAACGTCTCGGTTACGTACGTAACCCTCGTTCCCTGATGGAGGGAACGGAGACGTTATGTCCCCATGCCACAATCTTGAACCATCGCTGGGTGCCAGGGACACGTTCTTGGCTCCTCAGCGTAAAACCTGATCAGTGGATGCACCTGTCGCCTATTTATACCCGTGTGCACGGGGAGTGGCTCAGGTATGCAAATTCCACTAGCCAATATTCATTGGCGTTTTCTCTAGTCAGAGATGATTGGGGCTTCCAAGTAAATCCCCTATGTCGTCACGACATAACGTCTCCGTTCCCTCCATCAGGGAACGAGGGTTACGTACGTAACCGAGACGTTCTTTTATAAAGAAAGTATTTTTTTTTCTTGTTTTGACAAGCTCCAAAATATTGCATTAGCAAGGGACTTCAAATAGTGTTGTGGTTAATGAGGGGCCTTGGAGTCCAAAAAGTTGAGAATCACTCTTCTCGAGCACAGATAAAGAACACAAAAGATGCCTTTATAAAAATGGAAATAAATACAAGACTTCTGTTATGATTTATCCTATTCTTTTCTATGAGGAAAAAAATCCAGATAAGCAATTTGCCTACATGGTGTCTTATTTTTCACGGACTGACAGCCTGAGGAGAGAGCCACCCTTTGCAGAGCCGTTCCTCTTCCTGCTCGTAGCAGTTACCTCTATTGCCACATAAGTCCAGTCAACTAGCTGCTGTGAGCAGCCATTTTGGATCCTCTGGGAGCCCCGTCTTTCCCCTGTACTTCCTCTTCCCCACAGCTTCCCTGGTAAATGTCTCTGCCATACTCTCTCCGGCCCTCCGCACTCTCTCTCTCTTCCCCTCCTCACTCCCCCTGTTCCTTCCCTGCTAACGAACTCACTCTGCCGGGGCTTACCTCAGGCGTCTGGGCCTAATTATTCCCTCTTGCCCCACACCTGTGAGATGCCTGTCCATTTCCTCCCCTGGCGGTGAGCGGCAAACGTCTACAGGCCCATTATTTGTCAATCAAAACTCAACCCGATCACAAAATGCTGCCGGTCTTCAGTGAGCCCTCGTACTGCCATTGAAAACTGACAGCAAAAGTGCATTTTTATTGATTTCTCTCATTTATTTTTATCCCCTGATTGTTATTGTGTTTGTCCTGTGCAGTTCCCACAGGAAAAACAGACCAGAAGCAGCACTAGTGCCGGGAAGTTGAAAAGTTTGCTGGCTGACATCTTAGAAGATAGTTTTGAAACAGTTCTGAACCAGGGCTTTATTTTAAGAGATTTGTCATAGTCTACATCTCTGTTCCAAATCCTAGTGCATTGCTGTCTAATAGCAACACGCTACACAAATGTCTGTCATCGCTGCCCAGCCGGCATTTCAACGTTGATTCACCGGTGAATCAACGTCGGGTACCATGGTTGAATCAACGTTGGATTATGTGTCGATTTTGCAAATTGGATCAACGTTGATATTGTGACGTTGTTTCACCGTTGAAATCGTGACGTTGTTTCACCGTCTTACCTTCAGCATTGGTGAATTAAGGTCGTTCTGTAGACGTTGGATTAACGTTGAATTATGTGTTGATTTTGCAAATTGAATCAACGTTGATAACACGACGTTGTTTCACCGTCGTACTTTCAACATGAATGAATACACAACTGTACGTTCAATTAGAACCTAGTTTGCATTTAGATCAACACTGTACACATACATAAAGCTTAAAAATCAAATGACTGACAGCAATGGCTTTACAATCAACTTCAATAAACTACCACACGCTGAAAATGGTAAAACAGCAGTTTTATTTTGAAAACATACAGTATGAAACATGTGAAAATAATCCCAAACTTATCTTGCAGTGTTTGTGCTTTGATGTATTGTTAAAAACCTGTAAAATCCAAATACAACATTTAAAGACTCAGTGTTTGTACCATAACATGCATATTTTGCGCTGCACATGAGAAACCCTTGTACTTCTTTTGACTGAAACCAGTTGATCTTTTATTTTGGTGGAAATCTATAGTTTCTGTGAAAACATGTTTTACTAATGTGTCTCATTACAAGAGATTTGTACATTTGTGCAGTGAAAATGTTTTGAACAGTTTGAGAATGGAACCTGCAACAGAAACCATGTCGGTGGTAAAGGATAGGACTGCCTGAGTTTTGTCGACAGCCAGAGGAAATTCTTTACGCAGGAAAAACACTGCCTTGAATGAAATGCATTTAATATTTTAAGTAGAAATGTTTCTTTAAATTCTGATAAAATGTTAGAACCAATAGCCTTGTGCATATAGCGTGGTTGTGCTTTGGGTGATCCTTGAAAGAGTCCCAGCTCTAGGTCCTTTCTGATGCCGTGTCCTCCTCTCTCACACACTTGTGCACTTTCTGTCCTGTCCTGTATGTATAAATAACAAAAACACCAAAAATAAATACTCATAAAATATCAACTTTGACATTGTGAAATATCTTTAACTGAAAACTGAATGCAAAACATATCACATACAATATTTTCACTTTAAGTTCAATAACAGTGGGGTTGGAAACAAAGTGCACAACACTATTCATTAAACACATATTTAATGTATTCAGATGAAAGTTTGCAATATTAAATTATTCACAAGCAGTTTTTTCAGAGCCCCCAGTTACACTGTTTTAATCAGAATCCTAACTATACAGTGTATTTAGTAAAACAAGTAAAACCAAATAAAGTCAATTTTTATTAAACTAAGTAAAATCAAAACCTTTCACAAAAGGTCAATGAATCTCTTCCAGAAGTGACAGTGCAATGTAGCAGATGAACAATTCCTTACCAAATTGCCAATAAACAGCTGGATCCTTGATGAATCTACAAGGGGAAAGAAGAAATGGTTCACTGAAAAGTTTTTTTCCTAATAAAAATATTTATTGTTGTCAGCCACTTTAACATTGTAAATACAGTTTGAACATTAACACTGCACAGTGCTTACATACAGGTAAATAGTAATACAAAATTTAAATAATGATTAAATTAAAATGTGTTGTACCAAAAGTGAAATAAAAACTGTACTATACTTAAATGTAAAAAAAAAAAAAAAACTTTACTCAAATAAAGATTAAATTAAAATGTATTAACATTAATTTATATTTAATTTAGTGATTCCTCTGCGTACCACTAGAGGGAGCCTGAGTAGCACTAGTGGTACTCATACCACACTTTGAGAACCACTGCTTTAAATAATCTTAATTCGTTTAAATTTGCGATTATATGATATTTAGAAAAAATGAACAGAGTATGTTATCCTTTGAGACTATTATACGATTAAAAATATAACAATGCATGGCATTCACATCAGAAAAATGTGAAAAATCTCTAAGGCAGACATTAACGTAACACAACTTAACGTTACTAGCAACACACAACAACATTAGCATCTGTGATAAAGCAATACAAAAATACACACACACACACACAGACACAGGTATTTATCTTCTGCAGGTTAACGTTACATGTCATTTACCCATTTGTATACTCTGGTAACATTATACTTTATTATTTTTGAAAGGTAACTTAACGTTAAGATAACGATTTTCTTACCTGATTTTGTCCGTGTGTTTGCAGGACCTCGCAGATCACACCTGACCCTTCCTGTGTTCACATTCTAGTTTTTGTTCTCCGTTGACATGTCAGGACTCAAATTCGCTCAAAATAAAAATATAACAGGCAAATATTTATATTATAAATGATTCGGAACCGAACGAGCAGCAGCTCACACACACACACACAAACACAGTCAGTCAGCCGCCTCACTCAGAAAGACGATAATAACGGTCATATTTTCAAACTTAGAAAGGCGCGAACAGTTTCATTGGCCAGTTTCCTGGATGACAGCCAGATTAGCCAATCATGATCAAAGAAATAAGGTAAACGCAGTGAAATGTATTTAGTTTTATTGTTGTTAATGATGATAATATTTTAACATACCTTTAGATTTTAGAATAGGTTTAACGATCAAAATATTGTAAAATGCTAATAAAATAATAATAATGATCTTAAATAATTTAGTAATAATAATTTAAAAGGCAGAAATTTATTTTGTATGCTGTTGAAGACATATTAAGTTGATTCAACATATACAGTTCTTGTAAAAAAAAACAAATCAACATTGATTTACAAGTGTTTTTGGTAACCTTTTTCAACCATTTAGCATTAAACATTTTTTCAACGTTGTTTCAATTTTGAAGCAACAACTGTCATTATTTCAACCATATTTCAACATTGAAGGTTGGTCATGTGCCGGCTGGTTTTCAACCGTTCAGCATTAAACGTTGTATTAACGTTGTTTCAACGTTAAAACAACAACTGACCTTATTTCAACCATATTTCAACGTTGAAGGTCGGTCATGTGCCGGCTGGGTGAGTTCCAGTTCCAGTCAAAACACTTTTCACACTACAAGACTTGGATTT
Source organism: Aspiorhynchus laticeps (assembly GCA_023376895.1). Lineage (NCBI taxonomy): Eukaryota > Metazoa > Chordata > Actinopteri > Cypriniformes > Cyprinidae > Aspiorhynchus > Aspiorhynchus laticeps. The sequence continues at coordinate 26,007 of JALXFT010002710.1, forward strand.
TAGACAGATCTAGGTATTTAACCTGCTAAATATCTCTCAGGCATCTGTGATACACTGACTCTTCTCTCAGATCATATCTTTGATAAATATATATATATATATATATATATATATATATATAGTATATTGTGGCTATGAATGAACGATTCCTACAACTTACTAATACGTCAGCACAATTTACTAATCCATGACCTCGTTTTAAGTACTTCATGCACACAATTTACTAATTGGTTCCCTTATTTTAGTAAAATCTTGAGTATGTTTTACTAATTCCTGTCTGCAATTTCATAAATCAATCATCCATTTTGCGAAATGAGAAAAAATATCTGTATTGCTGTTACAATGAATATAGTATGACAGCACTGTAACATGTGTAGCCTGTTCTCAAATCATTCAACGAACAGAACGGATTTTCATAAAACAAGGTAACATATTAGTAGGCCTAAAAGGTGCTCACAATGCACTTAAAACATGGTAACACATTGGTAAATCATGTACACAATGTGCTGAGGTAATGAATTACTAAGTTGTGCTCTCAATTTACTTAATTGTTTTAATTAACTTATTAACTTATTAATTCATTATCTTAGAAAATCAACATATAAATAAAGTAAATCAATGTATAAATAAAGATGACATATTAGGAAGTTGTAGGATTGTTAATTGTTAAATTGTTATATATTAAGATAAATCGCACAAGATAATCAACTTATAATCAATTTATTTTGTGTCCTGCATGTTGCTAACAACACAAAAGGAAAATATTTTCTTAACTGGAACCTCATAACAAGTGACTGATTTAGAACACTATAAGCTATCAAAAAAATACTCTCTCTCAAAAAAAAAAAAAACATTACAATTTTTGAATAAAAATAGCACTCCTTATTTGAAGAACACAAAATAATCAATTCACAGTCAATTTTATTAGAGTCCGGTATTGGCATGTTGCTAAGAACACAAAAACAATGTCCTAAAAGGAACCTCATATGTGACTTGTTTTCAGCAATCTTCATTATTAACTTTAAATATGATATTTTGCACAGAATAAGCTCATGTTAAAATGTTTTTAAAACTCAATAGATGTAGGGCTCACAGTAAATGTGTATTGGATTTATTAATTAATATCTATTTTATTATATCAAATTTACCTTGTACCAGAATACATTTAAATAAACTTTACACTTTTTTTCCCAAAAGTTTACTTTTAAATGTAGATTATTAAATAAAAAGTCATCATCAAGCAGAAAATTATAGATGGAATGCAAACATTTGTCCATTTGCTTCAAACAGCTGCTGTTGTCAACGAGTTAATTGGTTTGTTATGCAGCCAAGTGAAAAGCTGTCTATGTGTGTATATGTGTATGTGCACGTGTTTGTGTGGTGCTGTGTAAATAATCTGTTCAAAAATCTTCAAGGCAAACATATGATCATTTTATTAAAGTAGATGCTTCAGATGTGTCTCGGTGCTTGTTGCGGCCATGAATCATGCAATTTCTATAAATTACGACATTCTGCATCTTATGGGATCAATTGTATTTCAAGCACACATGGGTAAATGAAATACCTTTATGAAAAGAGCAGGTTTCATGACAATCATCAAATTAATTGATTCAATCTGATATGTGAGCAGAACCCTTGAGATATTTACAAATTACCAATACAGAGTAAAACAGGCTTCCTGTAAGATTTCCACAATGCCTTTTTTGTATACCAGCTAAAGTATCATGATACCAAGCAGTATGACAATGCAAATGCATTTTTTTTTCATTGAAAATAAAAGGAGACATTCAAAACGTGTTTTTTTTTCATATGACAGTTCACAGGACCATATATGTAGAAAAGGACAGGAAAAAACACAGTCTGTTCATCACATAAAACATGCGGTAACTATAAACTGTTGTTAACAGCTGGTTTAAAAATATAATTTTTTTGGGGGGGGGGAACATACAAGTTTGGAACAAAATGGGGTTGAGTAAATAATGACAGACTTTTTATTTATCAGTCAACTATTCCTTTAAATTACATTGATTGATTAGCAGAAGTTCTATATTACCATATGTTCTGTTCAGTATCCTTCACAGCATTTTTTTTTTTTTTATGTAACAACATTGCAACATTTCAAACTCAATTAGCTGCTTTGGGAGCATATGCAATTTAATGACAACATTTGAGTTAGCATCTACAGTATTCTCCCACCCCCTAACTTAATCCAGGTTATACAAATTTGCTTCTTATATATGCAACCCCCTACAAAACGGATCTGCAAATCGTAAATGACAGATTTAGTAAAAGCAATGACCAACTGCTGGCTCACTGTCACGGGTTTTCCCCCAGTGGATTAATTTGTCATGAACATTAGGGATATCATCCTTCAAGAGTGAGTATGAGAGCCATCGGATTGTCAAAGAAAGGGCACTGGGGATTTGCAGAGAAAGAGAGGGAGGGAGCGAGAAGAAGAGAGCGAGGAGGTAGAGTGAGATGGATGTATATATGCTACTGTGTGACATTAAACCTCAGCTGTTGTCTCTGAAGGCAGGCTAATAAAATAGATTAGAGAAAACACGGCCGTAAAAGTGTGACATAGGCACGTGCTTTTATTAGGATGGGTTCCTCTCTGATTAGAATAGGATCCATGTGAAGAACTGTATTTTCAACAGTCTAGAAGTCAGTGGTGCAGACATCCAGTCCTGCCTCTAGGCAAAGTCTGAGTTGTCAGGTTGGTCATGACAGAATTCACTGTTGACGGGTCCAACATGCCACCAGCTGGAACCCACAATCACTCCCAAGGTATTTCTCATCTACAAGGTAAAATGTGCCATGATCAAGTCTCGAGTATGGAGGAGTTCATATGATGTGAAATAAGATTCAATACCAATCCAGTTACAGTAGATATCAATTGAGGTGTAGTCAGGGAACAGTAGAATGAACAGCCTTACAGGAGGGGAACAAAGATGGCAAGAGACGTAGTGTATGCTACCTTGTGATTTTCACAGTGGTAAGAAACAGGACTCGTGTTTAGTGACTTTAAAAGTATCATTAATTCTAGGACATGAACTTACATCAAGTAAGGTATGAAGGTTGAAAATCTGACTAATCTAACCAGGAAAAGTGTCTGGGCAATGCATTTTCTATTAATATTTCCTAGTCCTCTTCACCTTCTTTCAGAAAATAGTATATTGTATAACTTAATGGAAACATGAAAATAATCTATTCAAATTATCATTCCAAACATGACTTCATTCAGTATAAACATAAAAAACCCATAAAAAAGCACTTCTTGTTACTCAAAAACAGATAACATTTTAATAACCCCCCCCAAAAAAATATGGCATTTCTGAACCGGCAAGTTTTGGCATTTCATTTACATGACAACTAAGTTTTAGGGGAAATAAAATGGACAGTGAAAATGTTTTTTGAAAACAATACTGGTATTGTCTATGTGTAAATATGAAAAAGTAAATTTGTGAAAATTGTGACATGATGCATATGCATATCACAAAGTCACATCATCAACTATATCCCAAACACATATTGACATATGCATGAATAGTGCAAGAAACAGTGAAGGCCCAATTGTTTCAGTCAGCCTGTGTAGTTTTAGACTCATTTAAAGGCATTTTGGTTTGTGTGTAAAGACAGACCATGTGAAGACCATGCTATTAAACTCTAAAAAAGCTGAAAATAAAAAGGCTGAACTAAAATAGAACACCGCTATTAGACACAAAAAAACCCTAAAGCACTAAAAACACTACAATTAAGTAATATAAAAAAGAAGAGAGAGAGAGAGAACAAACAAAAACTTAAATAAAAACAGAAAATCTAAAATTAAATTACTCTATAATATAATTAATACTAAAATAACACTGCTGTGAAAGTTCTATTTATTAAATGAATAAGGTAAAAACTTGCTTCTCTAGGGATATAAAGCTTGTTGATGGTTCAGGTTCAGGAAGCAAAACTTGGTGTATCTCTTCAATAATTTCCCAGAAGAACATAAGTCATAAGTTTGCTCTTTCTCTGCATTGCTCTCATTTGTGAAAACCATACCAACTCCTGGCCTGGAACAACTCGGAGCTTTTTAGATGGCACATATTATTTTATTTTAGGTGCTGTAGGACTTGTCAAACATTCCTATCGGAGCGAGCTAAGCAAATCAGAAAATCATCAAAATCATTGATTCAATCAATCGAACACAAGAACATGGTTGACAGACAGGAAATAAAAACAGTTTTAACAGATGTTTTAGCAGTGTCATTTTTTGAAGTGTGAAATGGACATTTTTTCCTGTCTGCTACCTTTGCCGTCCCGTCTCAGGATAGTCACTAGTTAACATGGTTGCGTGGTGCCATCAGCCAATCAGTGTTGTCATGATGTCATTTTGCATCTCAAGAGTAATTAGTCACATGATATGTATGGCTCAGACTGGCTTAAAACAAATGCTGGTAGCAAGGCAGGTTGTGTACTTCCAGGAGATCATGAGCCAACCAAGCAAATTGGGAATGCTAACCGTTAGCTTTAGCCATTTTATACCTTCTTGAAAATACAATTCATATTCAAAAATACAATGACTAGGAGAAACAAAGACTTCTGGCGGTGAACAGTGGGAAACACACTAAATTTAAAAAGTGTGTCTCAGAGTTTATGCAGAAAGGGCATATAATATATACAGTATGTGTGTGTGTATGTGTATGTGTGGCAATTATTGTGGTCCTTGAACCAACACATTCACAAACACATGATAAGACCAACCAGGTCCTCTGAGGTTCACTTGACACCCCCCAGCATGAATATTAACAAGTTTAGGCCAAAGCATATTCATGATAACATGGCAATAAACAAATAAATAAACAAACACGCCACTGTTCCTGGAATACATAACGACTCGTATCCGGTGAATAGCAAGCAGGATTACACGTGAGCATGGCAGTAAATTGAGAGCAGTAATGGGACATCTAGTGTCTCTAAAGAGCTCAGGAGAAAATACCATTACTCCTAGCTCATATGAATTTCCATCAAACTCCTGTTTGGCTCAATCAGTGTGCACACTGAAGCACAATCCAATGTGATAGTGTAAAAACCAGCACTGAGCTCTGTAATTTGATTTTTTTAGCATGTAATGGATAGAGCACATGGGGCACAACACAACTAGTGCTGAAGTAACTCTCACAGGCCACAGCTAGCAAACTCTCACTACTCACACAATGCTAATTATGCTAATGCTAATCCCCTCATCGCCCCCTTTGCCTCATTGAGAGGACTGATAACGCAGTCTCATTTCTACCATAACTTACATCCAAATTTGGGAATGCCCTGTTGGATGCAGCAAAAAAGATTAATTGACTTCTAAACTGGTCTTCACTGCTTAATGCTCAAAAGTATTCTAGTATTTCAGTCTCTGCAGCTCCCTCTCATTCAGTGTATGAGAGAATAAAAATCTCCACATTTATTTTCTTTTGGAGTCATACACTAAAATATTCATGATGACTCCATGTAAGAAAGGATTCAATTATATTTGACTATTATTACTAAATGTTCTTTTTCAATTAGATGTACGCTGCTAGTAAGAGTTGGTGTAGGATTGCACACAAAAAAGACAAAGTAACACATTGAATTAAACATTAAATTATGAATTAGAAACACTGGAGTAGTATTTTCTTGTAAAACATACTAATCTTTTATTTACAACTTTGAAATATATATATATATACACACACACACACATATATTTATTTTCTCTTACACTTCTATCTTCTTGTGTACTAGATGGAAATGATGCTTGCCTGTGATTGTATAATATGAGGGAGTTTAATTTGGATCCATTTTAGTGAGTGATTTCATTGACTTGAATAATGTGACCTCAACATATTGGTGAACTTATGACTTTCTGTGTGCTTCACTTAAACCTAATTGCACTGTATAACGCTAATTATAAAAATACCTGCTATAAATATAACTGTTCGGCATGAAGGTAAACGCCTAATTAACTCAAGTTCATGACAAATCATAAAGTAAAGATGACTTCTTACTTTGTCCTTATGAAGTTAAGAAGAGACTCCACAGTGTCAATCACATTCCTTATATACTTTGTGAAGTGTGTGCTTTGCAAAAACTTTCCCACAGAAAATTAACTGAGGATCACAAATTAAATCAGTCCATGAGCCTCAACCTCACATCAACTAAAACAATGTTTAGATCTGAGGGCTCTGTTCTACTTTGAAGGTATCACCTAGAAACATCCCATTAACCAACCAAAACACCCTAACATCTCGCTTAGCGACACTCAGAGAACCCGAGAAGGCCTTTAATATATCCTGATCTAATTTTATTTTCTTTCTCCTTTCACTCACTGACAAAGTTACACAAAGGCAAATCCCACAAATAATAATACAAATCTGCCAGTGTCTTTGCCTTACTTGACTTTTGTAACTTTGGTAATGGCCACTTGCACAGTATGTGAACTTTTGTACAAGCTGCTTGAAAAGGAAGTGGAACAAGAGCAATTTGAAAATGGGGGCACATTTAGGTTTTTGAAAAGTAATGTTTTAAAAAAAAAAAAAAAAAAAAAATGGGGCAAATACAGATATTTGAAAATCTTATAATGACTGCTATACCTCTGGCCAATAAAATAAAGGTGCGTTCATGCCATATCGTAATTACGAGATACCAACTTGTAAAAAGCGTTCACGTCCTCATAGAACTCGTAATTTCAATTTGTGAACTGGAAGCATTCTGAAAGCTATGGCTTGTACCCTGCTTGTACCACGTGACCGCTGCACCTCACGCGGAACCAGAGAAAAATTCCGTCCCTTTCAAAGAAAGCTATATTACTGCTCAAAAAAAGAGGAAAATAGATGCATATATATAGATACTATAATGTACTATAATAAAGAATAAAACATATTATGTAAGTGTTCATAATGTTATTATTTTGTTGTTGTTCTCAACATTCTTTCACGTGGGTTCATTTTGTTGACTGTCGCTATAGAGACGGATAATCCCCAGTCAGAGGACGTGAATAGCACCGAGTTGAACATCACGTGTTGTCATCTCAGAATTATGGTAATTACGATATGGCGTGAATGCAGCATAATTTTAATATAGGCTTTTAAAAAAGAAAAAGAAAGTGTAACGAGTTTCTTTTTGTGTGTTCACATTATTATTTGTATGTTTGCCAAATATATGTTGTCAGTTGGAAAACAACTCAGAAGAAAAGCAGTTTAGTTGTTTTTAAAGGTCACGCATCAGTGACTAAAAACGCTAGTCGTGAATGTGTCGAACACCCACACACCAATCTATCTGCTTGCTCTCATTTACTCTCTTCACATGGATACCAAAGAAAACATTATTTAAACACACAAAAAAGCATGCAGAAATACAAAAAAATAGTATATTTCCTGAGTGCAATACTTTTTACTCTTTCAATCTTCTCAGCCTTTCTTTCTTTTTCTTTTTTCCTTCAACAAATCTTGTTGATTGTTCTGAGACACTCAGCAGCTTGTGTATTGGCCTGGACTTTCTTAGCACTTGATTTCTATGCTTACGTTGGAGGCAGGCCAATCCTAATAATCTACGAACGGTCCCTCTGTCCTCTACTACTTTACTCTCTGTTCCAATTGGTCTTTGGAACTGCCAGTCTGCTGTAAACAAAGCAGATTTTATTCCTTCTATTGCTACCCTTTCCGGTCTCAACCTCATGGCCCTAACTGAGACTTGGATCAAACCTGAGGACACTGCCACTCCTGCAGCCCTCTCCACTAATTTCACTTTTTCCCACACCCCTCGCACGATTGGGAGGGGTGGAGGCACTGGTCTCCTTATTTCAAATGAATGGAAATTTGATCTTCTACCATCTCCTACAGGCAACAGTTCATTTGAATCTCATGCGATTACTATTACTCACCCTGCTAAAATCCACGTTGTAGTTGTGTATCGTCCCCCAGGTCAACTGGGTGACTTCTTGGAGGAGTTGGATGTGTTACTCTCAAACTTTCCTGAAGATGGTACTCCTCTGGTACTGCTCGGTGACTTCAACATCCACCTAGAAAAACCCCAGGCTACTGACTTCAACACTCTTCTCACTTCATTTGACCTCAAACGAGTGTCTACTACGGCTACTCACAAATCAGGTAACCGACTGGACCTCATCTACACACGCTACTGCTCCACTGACAACACATTAGTAACTCCGCTGCACACCTCAGACCACTTCCTCATCACTTCTAACCTCACACTAACTCCTGAAATAGCACACGCTCCTTCGCAGGTCACCTTTCGGCGTAACCTACGATCGCTCTCTCCCTCTCGCCTATCCTCAATGGTTTCATCCGCACTACCTTCACCCTCTCAGTTTTCAGCACTCGACACAAACAGTGCTACTGACGCTCTTTGCTTCACTCTAACATCTTGCTTAGACAACTTTTGCCCCCTTTCATCCAGATCAGCACGCGCTACCCCCTCTGCCCCCTGGTTGTCCGATGTTCTCCGTGAACATCGTGTTAAACTAAGGGCTGCAGAGAGGAAATGGCACAAATCCAAAAACTCTACCGACCTTACTGTGTATCAGTCACACCTCTCTTCCTTCTCTGCAAATGTCTCCACTGCTAAAATGACATACTACCACAACAAAATTAACAACTGTTCCGACTCTCGCGCACTCTTCAAAACGTTCTCTTCTCTTCTCTGTCCACCTCCCCCTCCTCCTTCATCAACTCTTACAGCTGATGACTTTGCAACTTTCTTCACAAATAAAACAAAAACCATCAGTGACCAATTCCTCACACCGCAAACTAATAACTTCATAACGACAAATACACAATCTCTCACCTCCTTTTCTCCTCTCTCGGAGACGGAGGTTTCCAAACTCATCCTTTCCAATCATCCCACTACTTGTCCGCTAGATCCTATCCCCACTCACCTCCTTCAAGCCATTTCTTCTTCGGTCGTACCTGCTCTTACTCACATTATCAACACCTCGCTTAACACTGGTACATTTCCCACAGCATTTAAGCAGGCTCGGGTAAGCCCACTGCTTAAAAAACCTGCTCTAAATCCAGCACTTTTAGAAAACTACAGACCGGTATCCCTTCTTCCATTCATTGCAAAGTCACTTGAGCGAGTTGTGTTCAACCAACTTTCTCTGTTTCTTGCACAGAACAACATTCTGGACAACAACCAATCTGGCTTCAGAAGTGGACACTCAACTGAGACTGCCCTACTCTCGGTTACAGAGGCCCTGAGACTGGCAAGAGCAGCTTCCAAATCCTCTGTACTCATCTTGCTGGATCTGTCTGCTGCCTTTGACACAGTTAACCACCAGATCCTCATGTCCATCCTCAGAAAGATGGGCATCTCAGGAACCGCCCTCCTGTGGTTCGAGTCTTACCTCTCCGATAGGTCCTTCAGGGTGTCTTGGAGGGGTGAGGTTTCAAAGTCACAACTTCTTGCTACTGGAGTTCCTCAAGGCTCAGTGCTTGGACCACTTCTCTTCTCCATCTACATGTCGTCATTAGGACTGGTTATTCAGAAGCATGGCTTTTCCTACCACTGCTATGCTGATGACACTCAACTCTACTTCTCATTCCAACCAGATGATCCGACGGTAACAGATCGCATTGCAGCCTGTCTGAGTGACATTTCTAGCTGGATGATGGACCATCACCTTCAGCTCAATCTTGCTAAGACAGAACTGCTCGTGTTCTCTGCCAACCCATCACTTCACCACAACTTCTCTATACAGCTGGGTTCATCAACCATAACTCCTTCCAGGACTGCCAGGAACCTTGGAGTTGTGATCGATGATCAGTTAAGCTTCACGGACCATATTGCTACAACGGCCCGGTCCTGCAGATTTGCCTTATACAACATTAGGAAGATTAGGCCCTTCCTGCAAGAGCAAGCTGCACAACTCCTTGTCCAAGCTCTTGTTCTCTCCAGACTGGACTATTGTAATGCTCTCTTGGCGGGCCTTCCCGCATGTACTATCAAGCCTCTGCAACTGATCCAGAATGCAGCAGCCAGAGTGGTCTTTAATGAGCCAAAAAAAGCTCACGTTACCCCTCTCTTCATCAGGTTACACTGGCTACCAATAGCCGCTCGCATCAAATTCAAGGTACTGATGTTTGCCTACAAGACCACAACTGCCACTGCACCAATATACCTAAACTCGCTGGTTCAAATTTATGTGCCCTCCAGAAGCTTGCGTTCTGCAAGTGAACGACGCCTTGTGGTGCCATCCCAAAGAGGTAACAAATCACTCTCACGGACCTTTTCCTGGTCTGTGCCCAGCTGGTGGAATGACCTCCCGATCTCAATTCGAACAGCTGAGTCTTTAGCCATTTTCAAAAAACATCTAAAGACACATCTTTTTCGCCAGCACCTGACTAACTAATACTAACTTACCTATTCTATTTAAAAAAAAAAAAAAAAAAAAAAAAAAATTCTAGCTACGTGTACTGTGCTAGACTAACTGAGACTTGTCATGACACTTGTATACTGTTGCTCTCTCGATGGTCTGATTGCTTCTATTGTTCTCCTCATTTGTACGTCGCTTTGGATAAAAGCGTCTGCTAAATGATTAAATGTAAATGTAAATGTAAATGTAGTTGCTGAGATGGAAGTGTAAAGATGTGTAGAGCTATTTCTGTTTGAATGCTTCATGCTTTCAGAACCAAATGAAATCAATCCAACCCTGCCTGAGACTGGATGTGGATCCTCACAGATTATTCACCAATATGACAATCTTGCATCTTTCTTCATCACACTGTATAACTCTAGCAATGTTCATTTAACACCTCTGAAATTGTATCTAGTCTTTACCTAGCCTTTTACCTAGCAAAAATTAAAACCAACAGTCATTTAGAGAGAGAAAAAAGATACTATTATTATTATTAGATTTAAGTTTAATTATACTATATATTATGTTAAAATACCTCCTAATAAGTTACTTAATAAGGCTTTCCTGTAGCTCAAATGGTAGAGCATGGCGCTAGCAACGCCAAGATCATGGGTTCGTTTCCCAGGGAAAGCAAGAGCTGATAAAATGTAAAACTGTAACTTGAATGCAATGTAAGTCGCTTTGGATAAAAGCGTCTGCTAAATGCATAAATGTAAATGTAAAATGTTACTTATACATATACGTTCATTAGTAATGTTTTTTCTTGGTAAAAACGTATTAGTCTCCCTGTAGAATAACTAATTGGCACCATCTTTCTACATGATAATGGACTTTTTTTTGTTCTTAGCAG
>JALXFT010002711.1:0-45635 GCA_023376895.1 Aspiorhynchus laticeps
ACTAGAGTAATATTATGGGGGGGGGGGGGGGTATCTGTACTAATGATAATACCATATCATATTTCTCATATCATGCTAATATCATGTTTTTGGGCATGCACCATGGTAATGTTTTTTTAACCCATAAAATAATAATACCGAGGTGTTTTTTGTACGTGAGCTATAGTAATATCCTGTTTTTTTTTTTATCTGTACCATGATAATACCATATTTTCATAGATTTAAGTAAACATTTATTTATATAGCACCTTTCAAAACAAAGTTACAAAGTGCTTTACAATAAAAAGATCAGTACAGTAACAAAATACAAAAAATACCATCAAAATTAAGGAAATGCCATACGATAAAAATGAATCTTAAGAAGAGACTTAAAAGAGGATACAGTAGTAGACTGCCTAATATCCCCAGGCAGGAAGTTCCACAGCTTAGGCGCACGGATAGCAAAAGCACAGTCACCTTTGGTAACAAGTCGAGATTTTGGAACCATTAATAGGGCCCTACCGGAAGATCTCAACCAACAATCAGGCTCATAAGGAGTTAATAAATCACATATATAGGCAGGAGCATGATCCTTCAAGGCTTTAAATACAAGCAACAAAATCTTAAAATCAATTCTAAAACTCACAGGCAACCAGTGAAGAGCAGCAAGAATTGGTGTAATGTGGTCACTTTTCTTAGTACGTGTTAAAAGCCTAGCAGCAGCATTTTGAATCAGCTGCAATCTTTGGAGATTTCTCTTGCTAATACCAGAATAAAGTGCTTTACAATAATCAAGTCTGGAAGAGATAAAAGCATAAATTACCTTTTCAAAATCTGCAAAAGAAAGGAATGACTTTATCTTCATTAATTGCCTCAGTTGTGCAAAACAAGACTGCACCACTTTAGTCACCTGAACATCAAAGCACAGTTCTGAGTCAAAAATTACACCTCAGTTGTGAGCTTCTTTTCGAACATTATTAGATAAGGCACCCAGACTAGAGGAGAGATTATTAATATTAGCACTACTAAGGCCACACAGTGTAATTATAAGCACTTCTGACTTGGAGTCATTCAACTGCAGAACATTTTTCGACATCCAATTTTTGATCTCGATGAAGCAGGACATAATATGGGATGTGTCAATAGTACCAAACTTTACCAGGACGTACAATTGCTTATCATCTGCATAGCAGTGGAACTCTGTCATAACTACGTATAATTTGACCCAGGGGTGACATGTAGATAGTAAACCGAAGGGGACCCAAAATTAGAGATAGACCGATATATCGATTTACCGATATTTTTCCCGATATTTAAGCATTTTTCCATAATCGGATATGGGTTTTGTAATATCGGATTTTCCGATAAACGCCGCCATCTTGTGGGCGTTTTAAGAATTGCACGCATGATCGCCATTACAGCGCATCTGAGGGGAGACGAGACGAGACAACGGCGTGCACAGGTAAAGTATTACTTGCTTTGCTGTAATTAGTACATTTTATTTAACATAACAGCCGTTAATGCACAAATTAGATGTGATACATATGCTTGATATGTAGTTTATGCAGCTTGGCTCTAAGAAATAGACGAGTCACGTAAGATAATCCGTCAAGTCCTGTCCCAATAAAGACGTAACTTTGCATGAATTAAATAATACAGCCATGAATGAGCGCAAGTTGGAAGTAAAAGCGCTGAATTAAATTCTCTCTCTGTTGTATATTTGCTCATCATTAGTCTCGTGAAGCCGCTTCATATTGCTGTTCACTCAGTGGGTTGATGCTCAGGAAATGCTACAGCACGGCCACCGCATGTAACTTTTAAAAATATTCACGATTAAAACACCGTAATTATATAAACATTTACTATATAACCATCAATTCACTAATAAACATCCTAGTAAACACAACTCCAGTGTTTCCCACACATAGACTTTACCTGGGTGGGCCGCCCAGGTATATTAACGGCCGCCCAAGTATATTTGGTGACACACTTTTGTTTTTATTACTATTATTATCTTACACTTTTTTTTATCCACCCGAGATAATGAAACCATCCGCGATCGATTAACAAGAGGAAAATCTCCCCTCGCCCGACGCGTTTCGCACTGCTGTGTGCTCAAGAACTGTAGACACTCCCACAGACAAGCTCTCTCTCTTTATCTGTGGCGGGCTGCAACAATATCCACCGCCCGCTGCCATCAGCTCCCGCCTCTCACACACAAGAGCGCGACTTTCAGTATTTAGCAACTTTCAGACCCTTTTGGCGGCTTTTTTCCCACAACAGGTACATACTGACAAACCTAGCGACTTTTTTTAAAAAAAACCTTAGCTATCGTTCAATTGGAATTTGTCTCCAGTAACGTTACTGCCCCGCGAGTGCGAGATCTGTCTCTCCGGCGCAGTGTCGCCTCTCTCTGCGTCTATTCTGTGCAGTGAGCGGCAGTGAAGCAGCGCATTCATTTGGCCGTAACGCAGCAAAATCATCAGTAAATCATTTACAAAACAGCGTTTCCAAGCACCTGTCGCTTACTGACTGTTTGGACTTTTAAATATGAACATAATTCGTCTGAATATGCGCATAGCTTGTTACTCAGACGCAGACAGTGCGCTGAATGAGACAAAACAGTAATACAGCCAAAACCACCTCATATAGTCGCTTTTTAGTGTAAGTTGGATGTATATTGATTTTATCAGACGATGTTGCGATTATAAATCAGGATTTAAGGAGTATAGTGAGAGTGATTCCTGGTTAACATGTAAAATTAATGGTTCCTGTTTACTATTTATACTTGTTTTATGTATGACAACAGAAGGTATAATGTGAACAGCTTTATTGGCATTGTTGTATTAATTACAGTATGTGACATTTAGAACAGATCTTAAGTGCCAAAACTCGTCTGAACGCAAACTTGACACAATGACATGCTAATTAACGTGACGTCACCTGCCGCCACAAGTTTTATTTATTTTTTAATTGGTGAGAATTACTTTTACGTGCTTTATTTATTTTACCTGTTTTTTTTTTTTTTACCTCATCGAAGATTTTATTTTTAAACAAAAACTGTTTAGTAACAGTGCACTTTTTTTATTTTTTGTACTCTCAGACCCCTCTATTTATTGGTGTATAAATAAGATTTGTTTTGTTTTCTATGCAAGGAGGGAGTGATTGTTATAAATAAAATGGTTTGTTCAGTTCAGTGGTGTTGTAATCATTGTGTCAAAAACACAAGTATAACAGTAAATAAATATCGGTTCTGCATATCGGTTATCGGGCACATAAACAAATTATCGGTATCGGTATCGGTTCTAAAAAATCAATATCGGTCGATCACTACCCAAAATAGATCCCTGAGGGACCCCACAAAATAAAGGAGCACGAGAAGAGTAGGCATCTCCAAGCACTACGGAAAAAGACCTAGGGTAAACATACCTATTAAGCTCACCAAAATCTACATTGAGACATTTTTAGTGCACAAGATATTGGTTTCGGTACAAAAAGTTATGCTAAAATAAAATAATCTCACAAAAATATTTAATTTTATTTTAAATGACAAAAGAATTTTGATTAAGATATACATCATTAAATACAAAAAGTCTGGCTGTGCTTAATGGGTACATTTGTGTACCCTTTAAGCACACCCCTGTTCCCATTAAACTCACATCATATTTTATTAAAAAAATCTTGCTTATTTTAAGGAAAATTTTTAAAGAATAATTGTAAAATGTTTTATTTGAAGGTACAAAGTCAATCAAAAAAAAAAAAAAAACTAAAATCAAGCAACAATTTGATCAGTTATATATTCATAGTGAAGTGTCATTTAAGCACACTACAACATCAAGACTAGTCCACGTTCAGCTAAATAACATATTCAAAAATTAAATAAAACATTTCATTCATGGGGATGAACACAGAAACAATGCACACATTTCTGTGTGAGTTTGTTTTGATCGGAAGGAATTTAAAGTCTGTTAGTGTGTGATCCTCAGTCGTTTAGTGTATGATGGCCAGTTTTCCTTTGTGACTATATACGAAGTCGTTAAGTGTATTATGGCTGGTGTTTTAAAAATTTGTTCACATTTTAAAAGTCATGTAGTGTATTCCAGCCTTTAGTTGTTTTTTTCCTGGACAGATACAACAGGTTTCTGATGGACGACATGCCTCTTTCATCTTTGGCCATAAACTATAGTTATGTCACGATTTTGCCATCTTAAAGCTGTTAAAATAAGTTATTAGACATTTTATAAAGATTAACTTAAAGTGATAACCATCAGTTAACATTTAAAGTCTGTTTATGAAGTATTTACATAGGATAAACGTACCTATTAAGCTCACCAAAATCTACATTAAGACATTTTTAGTGCACAAGATACTGGTTTCGGTACAAAAGTTATGTTAAAATAAAATATTAATCTCTCACATAAAAATATTTAATTTTATTTTAAATGACAAAGAATTTTGATTAAGATATACATCATTAAATACAAAAAGTCTGGCTGTGCTTAATGGGTACATTTGTGTACCCTTTAAGCACACCCCTGTTCCCATTAAGCTCACATCATGTTTTATTAAAAAATTCTTGTTTATTTAAAAACTTTTTTAAAGAATAATTAAAAACATTTTATTTGAAGGTACAAAGTCAATCAAAAAAAAAAAAAAACACTAAAATCAAGCAACAGGGCATTCAATTTGATCAGTTATATATTCATAGTGAAGTGTCATCTAAGCACACATCAACATCTATACTAGTCCACGTTCAGCTAAATAACACATTCAAAAATGAAATAAAACACACCAATAAAACATTTAATTCATGGGGATGAACACAGAAACAAAGCGCACATTTCTGTGTGAGTTTGTTGTGATCAGAAGGAATTTAAAGTCTGGAAGTGTGTTTATTCCTCCCCCTCTCCCTGATAGTGATAGTGCAGGCCACGTTGGTTGTATTGACGGGAGAGGGGGAGTTTTCAGGAGTGATGATATTACTGCGCCGAGGTCGAAGTGCTCTTCCGCCACACATTATAGTTATCATTTTTATCCGCTTAGAAAATCGCCACGTTTTATTTTGTGTCACCATACTTACTCGTGTAACTACTCATGTAAACGTCTTTAAATAGGGAAAACATTTATCCCAGTTTGGATCCTAAGAAATGAATGGTGCTAAGCTAAACGCTAGCATAGTGGTGCCGCGCGCTAGAGCGATTAAGTGCACGCACTGAGATGGGAGAGGTACATATCAACTCATCTAAGTTGAGGGAAGAACATATTGGAGTATGGAAAAACGGTGGCGTTTTCCTTTAACCGGAGCAGTTTCAGTGCTATGTTGGGAGCGGAAACCAGACTGAAATTATTCAAAGATTAAATTATTATTCATATACGAAATCAGTTGCATTGACAACTTTTTCTAATATCTATGACAGAAATGGAAGCTTAGAAATAGGTCTAAAATTACTTAAATTGGAAGGATCTAGAGAAGCCTTCTTTAATAATGGAAAAATAGTGGCATGTTTAAAACATGCAGGAAAAATTCCAAAAGACAAAGAACAGTTAATAATTGCTCAAATATGTGGACCAATCGTGTGAAATACAGCTTTTAAAGAAGGACAGGAGGAGGATTTTGAAAGTACAACAATGCGCTCCAAGGTAGACAGAGATTTCATTAAAATGAGTAAATGTTGAAGGTGAACACGAATCAACATCATGATCTCTGAAATCAGTATTTTATTATAAAAATAATTCAAAAAGGCATTGCAATTCTCTGGAGTAGATTCAACTGGCTGGCTAGGCAAAGGACCTATAATAATTTACTAGTTAGTAATTAATTTACTAGTAAAAATTTACTAGTTAATGTTTTTTGAGCTTTGTTTTTTAACCTGTACCATGATACTACTATTATTGTACATGTACTATGATAATATTTTGTTTATACCATACCATATACTATGTTTCTGGACATGTACCATGGTGATATTGTGAAAATATAATGTTTTTACACATACCATGGATCTGGAAATAGTACTATGATAAGTACAGTGTTATTTTGTATGTAATCATTCAGTACTGTAGTATTATTAGTACAGCTTACCTGTCCTTGTCCAGAATGAAGTGTCGTGCCTCAGGCAGCTGTGTGAGGTTGGACAGCAGGGGTCCCAGATAATGAAGTGAAGCTTTCTTATTGAACCCCTCCGTGCAGAAGATCTCCACCACTTTGTCCAGTCCGATCTTCTGCTCCTGCAGAGCACTGAACACATCTCTACACGTCCGTTCGTGTCGGCTCAGGTTACTGAGGATAGTACAGATCTGATCTGCAAACATATACTCCGGGTCCAGGAGGTTCTGGAACAGTATGGCCAATAAGTCCGTCTCTTTGACCAAAGGCTGGTGAAGAGTCTCATCCGCTGAGAGGTTAATCAGGGCATGATAACAGTCCTTGACAATGGCGATGGAGGGGTCGCGGGTTAGAGTCACCAAGGCTTTGAGAATGTCCGGCTTGGACTGCAGGTACCGGCACCCATCCCTGTTTCCTGTGAGGCCCAGGATGTTTCCCGTGGCCTGACCTTTGACATCAGCTCTCATCTCCAGAGTGAGAAATGACAGCAGTTCTTTAGCTTCACCATCACTAAGCATTGTGGCTAGGTCTGTTGACAGACTCAGATTCTTGTTTTTTTATTCAAACTGCAAAAGTAAGCACCAGTTTAACAATAACCTTTAGACGGCTAGAATCACAAAATAAAATACAAATAAACAAAAAATGGATTAAAATAAATGCACTAACAGTAAAGCGATATAATGAATGGAAAGATTTAAGCTAGAATCAGAATAAAAATAAAATATAAATTCTAAAAAAAAAGCTAAAAATAAGAATTTGATTAAATTAAACTATATAACATAAAATATAGATTAAAATAAATAAACAGATAAATAAAAAATTTATTAAAAGTAGAAAACGAATAACACATTTTACAGTACAGTGAGATGAAAAAAAAATATATATAATTTACTTAATTGAAACTCAATATTTTCCAAGTAATATTTAGACAAATATATAATCTTTTAAGAAACTATATAGATGCCTTAATTTAATTTTCGGATCATACGAGTACAATCATTTTTGCCGCTATTTGGCATCTAAAATATTGAAAACCCCTGCCTTAGTATATCTCAAAGTGTCATGGTATTACCACTATATCATGGCAACGCAGTATAGTTTTTTTTTTAAAAAAAAGGGTCAAAATGTACAGTTTGTGCACTACAATACTTCAATATTATAATCATAACAACTGATCATTACATTTACAATATTCAACTGAATATGCAAAACCATATTCTCCTACCATTGCTACGCCGATGACACACAGCTCTATCTCTCTTTTCAACCAGATGATCCAACGGTAGCTGCACGGATCTCAGGCTGCCTGGTGGACATCTCGGCATGGATGAAAGAACATCACCTACAGCTCAACCTGGCAAAGACTGAGCTTCTTGTCGTCCCTGCCACTCCGACTCTACAGCATGACTTCTCGATTCAGTTAGGCACATCAATAATTACCCCATCAACTTCGTCAGAAATCTTGGTTTAATCTTTGATGACCAGCTGACCTTCAAAGAGCACATTGAAAAGACTGCTCGATCTTGCAGGTTTGCGCTACACAACATCAGAAAGATCAGGCCCTTTCTGACAGAGCATGCTGCACAACTTCTTGTCCAGGCCCTTGTCGTTTCTAGGCTGGACTACTGCAATGCTCTTCTAGCTGGACTTCCATCAAACACAATCAAACCTCTACAAATGATTCAGAATGCAGCGGCACGACTGGTCTTCAATGAGCCCAAAAGAACCCATGTTACACCTCTCTTCATCTCATTGCACTGGCTACCAGTGGCAGCTCGCATCAAGTTCAAGACACTGATGCTTGCATACAGAACGACCACAGGCTCAGCACCCTCCTACTTCCACTCACT
Organism: Aspiorhynchus laticeps; assembly: GCA_023376895.1. NCBI lineage: Eukaryota > Metazoa > Chordata > Actinopteri > Cypriniformes > Cyprinidae > Aspiorhynchus > Aspiorhynchus laticeps. Next base: position 7,936 of record JALXFT010002711.1, read on the forward strand.
ATTACGAATCTACATCCCCTCCAGAAGTCTGAGATCTGCTAGTGAGCGACGCCTTGTGGTACCATCACAGAGAGGCTCAAAATCACTGTCCAGAACATTCTCATTCACCATTCCTGGCTGGTGGAATAATCTTCCCACCCCTATCCAGAATGCTGGATCCCTGTCAATCTTCAAGCAACAACTGAAAACTCATCTCTTTCGGCACTACTTGACTTCATCCTAAAAAATTTTAAAAAAATCTTAATCTTTCCCTTTATCTTTCTCTCCTTCCCTTGCTAGCTTGTACTTATTTGAACAATGACTGAGACTTGGTGTTACGAGCACTTCCTCTGTCTGATTGCCTCTTCAAGATGAATCGCTTTATGTACTCCCCAATTGTAAGTCGCTTTGGATAACAGCGTCTGCCAAATGACTAAATGTAAAACCAAAAATCTGACCTGATCAGCGATCTACTGTAAAAAGCATGTTTAAATATGTGGTATAAACAAAATCATTTCGTTTTCATTAACAAGTTGCATGTGTTGAAATAGAATATACTTACCACATTCACGATATACAGAACACGTGTGCGTTGAATGTAGTTCCTGCTGTAGGGATTGACATGTCGCTTATCCAATCAGATTACAGTTTACTCAAATCTCCCCGCCCTCTTTTTTTACGCACTGGGCATATGATTGAGCGATTAACTCTAGGCTCCGCCTTCGCAGTCTTCTTCTCGCGCTTTGTGATGACGCACAGTGTACTGCGTGTGTTTGAAACATGGCAGCAGTTCAAGTAAGCGAAGCGGAGAAGGTTTATATTATGCATGGAGTTCGAGTAAGTAAAATCGCACGTTTGATCATTTAGTTTTATTAAACGTGTTATGAAAGAAATAATTTGAACATCCAAAAAAAGCCCCATATCTGATGACCTCATGTGGTCTGTGTTGTTGTATTCTTGTTGTATGTATTACTTAAGGGTCCAAGATGTGCTGAAATAATTATTGTATTTCCAAAATTTGCCTTTTATTCTCATTTCAAATTCGCTTGGTATGTTCCACTGTAGTTAAAATACATTTTGACAGCTGTTGTAACAAAGGAGGCAGAGACTTCAGAAAGGTGTCTGTCATTCAGGATAGAAACATTCTTCTGCTTGGTGTCAATATTACTTCAGCAGATATCCACTGCAGAAAATAAACAAGTGATATGTTATCACATTAACCTGATAATTTTCTGAGACATCATAACCTGAGGGTTAAATAATGAACACTGTTGACAGGATGACCTGAGACTGGACGGACGAGGATGTGAAGACTACAGACACATGGAGATCGAGACGGATGTGGTGTCAAACACTGATGGTTCTGCTAAAATCAGTCTTGTAAGCTAAATTAAACAGTTTTATTTGTAATAATAGCATGTATTGTAATATCTGTTACTATAGATTTTGTAAATCATTCTGTTGTGTGATGTGTTTGACAGGGTCACACAGATGTTCTCGTAGGAATAAAAGCAGAGATTGGTAAACCCAAACCCATGGTCCCAGATGAAGGCTATCTGGAGTTCTTTGTGGACTGGTGAGTGTTTAAAGATCATCACATTTATAAGTACAAAATAGACATAAAGCATGCATCATTACAGCCACTATACCAGCATGACTGTGCAATAACTTTTAAAAATCATAATAAAACATGAAGTACTGTAGATGGAATTTAGACATATGTATATGCATATTGAGCTATATTTTTATTTACATACTATTGTAGTATTTAAAAGATTTTAGTAATTTTGTGGAGGTTTTAATATTTTTTTTATTTGATTTATTATTTAATATTTCTATTTATCCCGTTTTTTACTTCATTTTAAGCTTACTTCAGTTAGTTGCCAAGGCAACATTTCAAAATTTTAAAAATATAAGTTTTTCATCCAATATTTATATTTTATATTTATTTCAGCTTCATTTCAATTAATGAAAACAATTAACATTATTTATATATAACAAACAATAATTAACAATAACAACACTGGTCTGGAAAAGTCATTGAAATTTCTGTAGTGAATATATTTATAGTTTAGTGTAGTATAGAATATTTAATAACTAAGTTAGTTCTGTTTAAGCAGTTGTTCCATTAGCTATATTTAGAACATCTCAGGATATTTTTTATTTTGAACATGTTTATTTATACTAAAAAGTTGAACCATTAAATCATGTAAATTCCAAGGATTAATGCATAAGATTCTGAGATACTCAATTAATAAGACGGTATGTAATTTATTTGACAGTTTAGTCCATGTATGTACATAGTGGGAGCTGTAATTGACCAGTGCAGGTACTTCAGTGTATGAATATGCAATTTAGCAATGAATGTCCATAGATGATGCATGTTTTTATGTTCATGATATGCAAGCTGATGTCACATCAGTTTATTCACCATTCTGATAGAAAATGAGTATGAAATGCTTGTTGCTTTTGTAGCTCAGCAAACGCCACTCCAGAGTTTGAGGGGCGTGGAGGGGAGGAGCTGGGGGTGGAGCTTAGTAACACACTCTATAAAGTGTTCAACAACAGACACAGCGTGGACCTGCGGTCCCTCTGCATCTGTCCGGGAGAGAACTGCTGGGTGCTGTACGTGGACGTGTTGGTGAGTGACCCGCATATCCGTCCTGAAGAGGGTGGGTGAATGAAGAATTAAATATTTTCATTAAATACTAGAAAATATTGTGATGTCTTTATGCTGTTGATTAATCATTCATTTAAATGTCTAATTATGTGCGCAGCTGCTGCAGTGTGATGGAAACCTGTTTGACGCCATATCCATTGCGATAAAAGCTGCTCTGTTCAATACACGGTAAGTAACCGCATTAAAATCCTGACGAAGCTGTAAGGTTTCTGTTGGGGAATGTTAAAACTGTGGCAAGCAGTGTTATTTTAGTATTACTTGTATACTGTTATAGTATTTATTCATATTTTATTTGTTTACTGTTTCATTTTAGTTTTCATGATTTTCTTTTTTTTATTAGTTTTTTTATTTTTATTTTTTATTTATTTTAGTACTTCAACTTTCCATTTTAAATTATTTTCAAATTTAAGGTTTAAACTTTTTTTTTTTTTTTTTTACTCGTTAAAAAAATTAATGGACATTTTTTTGGGGCTTTTCTTTTCTCTTGGGGAAATATTAGAAATTTCATCATATAAATGTGAATGATTGAATAGAATGTATTCATTTATTTTGTATTGTGCAATATGTATTTATTTATTTTATTCTTTAATTAATAGTATTGTTCAATTATTGTATAAAATTCATTGATGTATTGTTATTAAGACCATTTAAATCTTACTATTTTTAAGTTTTCCATAAATATAGTCTTTGCTGTAAAATGTCAAATAAATCAAATTTAAAGTTTTCATTCAAAATTTTATTTTATTTTATTTCAGCTTTAATTAATTTAACAAAAGTGATTTTTTTAAAGTTTTAGTTTTAGATAACAATAGCAACATTGATTCCAGGCCTGAAAAATCATAGAAATTTCTATAATGATTTTTTTTTTGTTATACTCCTACTATATTTATAATTATAACTGTTAGTTTAGTTTAAGCAGTTTCCCGTTAAACGTAAATGGTAAACTCGGGACATTTGTGTTTTGAACATATTATTTATTTCTAATTAAACATTTAACCATTAAATCATATACATTGCAAGGATTAATATGCCAGATACAAATATCAATCCACCCCGGGAGTCTCTTTTAAAAGCCTTTATGCAGTAATCCTAATTAGAAATGTCATTGAAATTCACTGCTTAAACATTGTTGAAACCCCAAATAAACAATGAGGAACTTATCTGTATCCCCTTTCCCTTTTTCACGAACAGAATTCCCAAAGTGCACATATCTGAGGATGAGGAGGGAGTGAAGGAGATCGAGCTGTCAGACGACCCTTACGACTGCATGCGGGTCAATGTGGAAAATGTGCCGTGTATCGTAACCCTCTGCAAGGTACGGCACAGCCTGGAGCTATTACCCACAATGCACTCATCTCATGTTCAGTTCTGTGTTTCTGTAGCTTTTTATATATTAGATGTGTGTGTCTGTGTTTCAGATTGGTCACAGACATGTGGTGGACGCCACGTTACAGGAAAAGGCCTGCTCTGTGGCCAGTCTTCTGATTTCAGTCACACACCGAGGGACGGTCACATGCGTCAGGAAAATGGGAAGAGGAAGTCTGGACCCAGAAAGTATCTTTGAGATGACAGAGGTTGGATAATTTTTTCTTTAAATGTTCTTGTTCTAATTATTATTAGTGTTTTCTAAGGCATCACTTTTGTTCAAATCACTAACTATAAGTATTATCCCTGTAAAGCCTGACATATGAAATAATAGTCCGAAAAACCTTTTAATTTTTTTTTATTTTTATTTTTTATGGAACAGTTTATTGAACCTTTAGACAAAATATAAAAAGAGAAAAGTTTGCATGTTTGTTTTTTGTCGAGTATCTTTATTTGATACATCAGGCTTTTATTGCTCATATAGTATAATATAGTGAGAATACATCAACGAGGAAAAAACATGATTTGTTGACAGAGGCCCATGGAAAATATGATGCAGTTTATATGGACAAAAAGTAAGATTAAATTCTGGTAGTTTTATGACAGTATAAAGAACTACTTTCAAAAAATGCATATAAATATTAATTGTCATTCTATATTTCCCAATAATATGTATTAGTAAGATGAGACAACTTGATTATCCATTATTTTATATATATATATGTATATAATAGGGGTGTCAATATTAACGCGTTAACGCATGTGATTAATCTAAAAAATTTAATGCGTTAATATTTTTTTAACGTAAATTAATCGTTTGATAAGGTTTGACCCCAACTTCTTCCCGTCATCGCAACGCGGAAGGTAAGCTGTCAGTGTGTGATGAGGATACAGCGAACAGTGTTGCCAGGGTAGCGGCTGCAGCGGCTATTTTGAAAATACAGTCGCGGGAAAAATTACAGAGCCGAGGGTTGCGTTATTTTGAGCTACTTTTATAATCTACCGCGGCCGCCCAAAGTGTATATAGACTAATAAAAATTAAAATAGATCCTTTTGCTAATGTGTATCATACTTGGAATGTATACCTGGCAACTTCAGAACTGAGAGGCGCGTGTAACATCACAAACAACGTGAGTTTCAGCCACAGCATACAACACAGCAGAAATAAACATGACAACAGCCTCTATACATTATATAAGATAATAAACACACGATTACGATAGGATATGAATGAATGAATGAATGATGCATTTATATAGCGCTTTATTGTGTATTGCTGTACACCCAAAGCACTTTACAATCATGTGGGGGGGGGTCTCTCCTCAACCACCACCAGTGTGCAGCATCCACCTGGATGATGCGACGGCAGCCACAGTACAACGGCGCCAGTGCATCTCGTCAGTAAAGCCGGTTCCTTGATTAGCAGTAAATCTCCATCACCTGCTTTCAAATGGAGCAGCATTTAATACACGGAGCCGTAGATCACTGACAAGCTACGCAATATCTCATTCATTATTGCAGATGAATCGCCTTAACCGACGGAAAATGAAAAGTTGTGTTTTTCTAGGCTGATATGGCTAGGAACTATACTCTCATTCCGGCGTAATAATCAAGGAACTTTGCTGCTGTACCATGGGTGCAGCAGGCGCAATGATATGACGCAGCACCTGAAAGTAGTCCCCAGCTATATCATAGGCTACTGAGCTGGGGACTACTTTCAGGCGCTGCGTCATATCACTGCACCTGCTGCACAGATAGTACAACAGCAAAGTTCCTTGATTATTACGCCGGAATGAGAGTATAGTTCCTAGCCATATCAGCCTAGAAAATCGCAGCTTTTCATTTTCCGTCAGTCTTAGTACACGATGTAACTACAGAAGAGTCAAGCTTTAAATAGGAAAAATATCGAAACTCTTTGGTCATTTTTGAGCGAGATGCTAATGGTCTAATCAGATTCAATGATTTATGCTAAGCTAAGCTAAAAGTGCTACCGCCAGACCCGGAGATCGGCTGAATGGATTCAAAAACGGTAAAACTCAACTTTTTATCTCTTGGGGACTTGGAAAATGAGCCTATTTCCAAAAAAAAGTGGAGTGTTCCTTTAAATGCCGCTCCATCTGAAAGCAGGTGATGGAGATTTACTGCTAATCAAGGAACCAGCTTTACTGACGAGATGCACATGCGATATATCGCCCAGCCCTATGATAAATGCATGTCTCCTGGTTAGGAGATTCTATTCACTGTTATCGTGTGTTCGTGTTATAGGCTGGGAAGCGTGTGGGCAAGGCTCTTCATGCGCCTCTCATGGAGCTGCTGCAGAAAGAAGAAAGTCTTGGCAAGAAACGGCAGAAAGTGGGATTCCTCGGATAGCTTCCTGTTTTGTACCTTTTTTGTTTGTTTTTCCAATAAATGACCTAAATTTTCTATGATATTTGTCATGTCCTGCTTAAAAACTTAAACTAACATAGAGTCCCGTCTAATGTGAGGTTATATAACATTGCTGTTTTTATTTTCATTTTTCCAGCTGTCGGTTTAATGACTGGACTCAGACTAGCCCTCAGACTGCTGTGTTTAACAGATGACTGAATGTTAAATGATTCTTCTGTCAAATCAGATTTTTTCCTATATACGTTTTGAGCTGTTTGAGAGAAATTTGAGCACTTGATGTTTTTTTAATACATGAACTTAGTAGATGAGTAGAACAGAATACCCAGAATCCTTAAAGGAATAGTTCACTCAAATGAACAATTGCTGAATATTTACTCACCCTCAGGTCATCCAAGATGCAGATGAGTTTTTTTCATTTGAATGGATTTGGAGAAATTTAGCATTACATCACTTGCTCACCAATGGATCCTCTGCAGTGAATGGGTGCCGTCAGAATGAGTCCAAACAACTGATAAAAACATCACAATAATCCGTAAGTAATCCACACGACTCCAGTCCATCAGTTAAGGTCATTTGAAGTGAAAAGCTGTGTGTTTGTAGTAAATAAATCCATCAAGGCATTTTAACTTAAAGCTGATGCTTTCAGCTAAAATACAAGTCCATAATCCATCATATTCCTTTCTCCAGAGAAAAAGTCCATTCTCTGTTGTCATCTCGCATCAAAATCCACCAACATGGACTGTTTTGCTTAAACAAAATCTGTTCATATTTCTATCCTGATTCAGACGTGGTGACTTTTTCAATGGAGAAAGCAATATTATGGATAGAGGACTCCTTTCAGTTTGAAGTTTAAAAACGTCTTTATGGATTTATTTCTTACAAACACAAGATGTTTAATGATGGACTGGAGTTGTGTGGATTATTGTGATGTTTTTTTATCATCTGTTTGGACACTCATTCTGACGGCACCCATTCACTGCGGAGCTGAGCATCGATGAGCAATTGATTTAATGCTTAATTTCTCCAAATCTGAACAAATAAACTCATCTACATCTTGAATGGCCTGAGGGTGAGTACATTTTCAGCAAACTTTCAACTATTCTTTTAAAGAAGTTATAGCGTGTTGATTTTTTTTTTCTTTTTTCTCACTTGTCCTAGAAAGGATATTTGATTTAATTGCAAATATTAGGTGAAAAATGTTGTATATATTTGTGGAATATTCATAGACTTGTGTAAGTTCACAGGTGCTGTAGTTGTCATTTTTTCCTGGGATGGTGTTGAGCTCACACCAGTGTCCAGCAGGCCGTCTCGTCTGCCACGTGTCGTCTGAGGAAGATCCAGCTGCTGTGAGCCTGGATATATTCCATCCCATAATAGCTTTGCTTCTTCCTGTGGCACGGTGAATCCAAAACAGCTGCAAGCACTGCACAGATCACAATATCATACACAAGAAGAAATGTGTCCTGAGGAGACCTTAAATGCTCCAGGATACTCATTGGAAATATGAGTCCAGGTTTATAATCTGCAATATAACTCATAGGAGCTTTTTAAAGGGATAGTCCACCCAAAAAATAACATCATAGAAAACATTTTGAAGAATGTCGGTAACTGAAGTTTTGGTTTCCAGTGACTTCCATGATAGAATTTTCATTTTTGGATAAACTATTGCTTTAATTGAGTGGAAAAACATACTGGGCATAGAAACCAGGGCTAGTTGTCACACTTGAAAACTGACTATATATATACACACACACACAATTATAATTAACTCTGCTGTTGATTTTTTTTATCTAATAATTTATTTTGAAATGATACCTCACATTTAAAGCAAGTCTATTTCCACATACTTTTAGCAAAATTTAAAAAGGAAATATAATTAACTATAAAACACAAATTATTTTGTGACAAAAATATTGAAGGTAACAAAAATCAAACTCTTCTGTGCAACAGATAATATATTTACTGTTTTATAAATATTGACAAAAAAAAACTGCCCTGTTATAAATTTGACAACTTGCTTATGACAAATTATTGTCTTGAGAACATTAAGCTTTTTAGTGAAGTTCTACTTTTTATTATATACAGTTAATTGACTCTTGTTTAATGTATGTTATTGTGGCTTTATTGTGTTTTTATACACATTTTTATATTACAATAATATGATACTTGAATTTTAGCTTGGAGGAGAGAATTCACAAAATGTATTCTGTGTGAAACCAGCACACGGTCTGTAGTTTATGTAACACTTCTAGCCATGAGGTTTAAGCATCGAGGCAAGTGTGTGTGTGTGTGTGTGTGTGTGAGAGAGAGAGGTGTATGAGGACGTCACTCCTCCTCTCTGCTCAGGATGAAGACCATACGCAGCAGGTTCTTATTACAGCAGTTTTCCTCTGTGAGCTGAGCTGAGCAGCAGAGATCTCTCCTCATTCTCCAGACTTCACCATGAGACTCAGAGACGGCTGTCTTCTGCTGGGAGTCCTGCTGCTCCTCACACACACCTCACACCAGCAGAACGCTCCCAAAAAGAAACCCAACGCTAAAAAAGGTGAGACGGGATGAGTTTTGCTCATTTTTGTTGTTTCATCATTTATTCGAGTTGAAAGCTGCTTTGTGGGAATACTACATGTTGAAAAAGTTGCAGAGCATCACTGTGCAAAGCATATTTTCTTTAAAAGTTGCTGTTTGAAGAAAAGTAAACTCAGTTTCCTACTCAGTAAGCATTGATATGTTTGATACATTTGGGTGTGTTAATCTTAACATAACTTATTTTCAATTTGAGTCAGTTTAATACAATTGGTTCTCAAGGTTCTCAAGTTTAACTAAATGATCACTATTTTTAATATAATCAATAATCATTATGTATATATGTACACACACAGTATATATATATATATATATATATATATATATATATATATATATATATATATATATATATATATAAATATAAAATTAAATAAAGAATATAATAAATTAAATTAATTTCATTTAATTTTCATTTATTTAAATTTTTAAATATTAAAATAAAAAATACGTTATAAATAAAAATAAATTAATATTATTTGAAAAATAAATATAATATTTTATTTATTTATTTACTTATTTATGGTGATTCTCATTTCCATATTACATTTTTAATTCAGTATAAATTACATCATCTTAATGGTCTGAAAATAGGCTTCATTTACTTCATGCATAACTTTAGGGTGAAATATTTTTTTAATTTTTCATTTAATTCATCCTAAGATCTCTCTATCTAAAAGACTCAGATACTCGAGCCAGCACTGCTTTGGAGGACCTGCAACAGCAGATCAATGACATTGTGGTGGAACTGAATCTTCTAAAGGAGCAGCAGGCCCTGCAGACTGGTGAGAACTTCACAGAATTTCCCCATTACACCTTAAATTCATCTGTGTAAAGACATGCTCTGCATTAGTGAAGCATCTAGACAATATCTCTAACCTAGCCTGTTTGACTCCAAAAAAAAAAAAAAAAAACCTCGGGTAACACTTTATTTCGATAGTCCACTTTAGACATTTTACTAACAGTAAGTAACTTTGCAACTACATGTCAACTAGCAGTCATTAGAGTATTAGTAGACTGTCTGCTTAATATCTTCTTACACTTTATTTTGATGGGTCCACAACATACAACATACTGACCATGAGAAACTTTGCAAGTATGTCAACTTATTCTTCTAACACTAAACCTACCCTACTGAGAGTTAGTAGACATGTAGTTGCAAAGATACTTATAGTTAGTAGAATGTCTAAAGTGGACTATCAAAATAAAGTGTAACCAAAACATGAGATTCTGTCTGGCCCTTGAGCTCAAAAACCCAAAATGTTGTTCTGTAGACTGTGGCGTATTGTTTGGATTAGAGTTTCTTCACTTACATAAGACACATGGCCTCCACGTGGCACTTTTAATTTTTTTTAAATTTTTTTTACTCTGTACATTAATGGACATTTTTGGGGGCTTTTCTTTTCTCTTGGGGAAATATTAGAAATTTCATCATATAAATGTGAATGATTGAATATAATTATGCATTTATTTATTTTATTCTTTAATAATATTGTTCAATTATTGTATAAAATTCATTGATGTATTGTTATTAAGACCATTTAAATCTTACTATTTTTAAGTTTTCCATAAATATAGTCTTTGCTGTAAAATGTGTCAAATAAATAGTTTAAAGTTTTCATTCAATATTTTATTTTATTTTATTTCAGCTTTAATTAATTTAACAAAAGTGATTTTTTTTTTAAGTTTTAATTTTAGATAACAATAGCAACATTGATTCCAGGCCTGAAAAAAGTCATAGAAATTTCTATAATGATTTATAACTGTTAGTTTAGTTTCAGCAGTTTTCCCGTTAAACGTAAATGGTAAACTCAGGACATTTGTGTTTTGAACATATTATTTATTTCTACTTAAACATTTAACCATTAAATCATATTAGGGCTGTTAATCGATTAAAAAAATTAATCGCGATTAATCGCATGATGTCATGAGTTAACTCACGATTAATCACAATTAATCGCACATTTTTATTTGTTCTAAATGTACCTTAAATCAATACTTTTCAAATTTGTAATACTCTAATCAACATGGGCATGGACAAATATGGATGCGTTATGCAAATGTACACTATGCAAATGTACACTATATTGCCAAAAGTATTGGGTCTCCCCCTTCTAATGAACAGGTTTGACTACTTTAGTAATTTCTATGAGTACAAATCTTAATGTTAAAGCATATAATGATATTCTAGGGAATTGTGTGCTTCTAATATTATAGCAACAGTTTGGACAGGACCCTTTTCTATTCTAACATGACAATGCCTCTGTGTATAAGGCAAGGTTCAAAAAGAAAATGATTGATTCAGTCAGTGTGGAAGAACTTGTCTGGTCTGCATAAAACCAAGTCCTAATCCCAGTTTAACACCTCTGGTGTGACTGTAAATGCAGACCTTGAGCCAAAAACTCATCACCAAACACCAATGACTTGTACATATGGGTTCAGTCATTTTAGACACTTCCAAAACTGTTGCAACAGAGATGGAAATACAATTTTTAAATACATGAATTATGTTCCCATCATTGTTGCCACAGATTTGGAAGTGCATTTTTCTGTTCTAAAGAAGGGGATGTCCCAATACTTCTGTCTATATAGTGTATGTACAAGTCATTGGTGTTTGGTGAACACATTTTTTGCACATAGGGCAGCTCTTCTTCTGAAAATGCAAAATGTACATTTATTTATTATTACATTTGTTTCCCTCTCTGTGCCCACATACTGTATTTTGATGAAGCTATATTCTCAATAAAACTGTTTTCATTGGTATATTTTACTGTTTCTGTTGTCAGACAACGGAATGAATATGAAATAGTGACTGAAACGCAACCCATTAAGACTAGAGTACATAACCAGCTCTCCCTTCCAAGATGTTAATCTGCACAAAAAAATCCTGATAATCGCACCGTCGTCTGATGAAATCAAATACACATAAGATAAAGACAATAGCTGTGCTGTGATTTCGGCTATACTTGCATGTAAAATTAGAGAAGCAACATAATATCTGTGTTTAACTGAATTAAAGCACTGCTCCTCTCTCTGCCGCACGCTGAGCAGATGCAGAGCGAGAGAGAGAGGTGTGCGTGCGCTGAACAGAGCAGACGCAGAGAGAGAGAGGTGTGCTTTAAGTGTGGGGTCCTTTTATAAAATTTGACTTCTTAAATTGGGAAAAACACCCGATCGAAACTCTACATTTAGATTTCTGTAAAAGAATACTGAAAGTCCAAAGAAAAACTCCAAACAACGGATGCAGGGCAGAATTAGGCCAATACCCTCTCCTTCTAAACATCCAAAAAAGAGCCATCAAATTCTGGAAACACCTAAAAACAAGCGACCCCAGCACATACCATTACAAAGCCCTGAAACACCAAGAGCTGAGCGTAAGTAAGAGTCCCCTCCTTCAGCTGGTGCTGAGACTGACTGAGCTCACACACACAGAGATCAGCCAGCCTCAGGACTCACACACATTCGGCCCACACACATTATAAACACAGAAAAAGACAAGTACATCACCCATTGGACAAACACCACTAAAAACCAGCACAAACTGGAATGTTATTCGGCCCTAAATCGAGAATACACTGTTGCAATCTACCTGAGCACCGTGAGTGATGTGAGACTCAGGAAAACACTGACGATGTACAGACTCAGTGAACACAGTCTGGCCGTAGAGACGGGCCGGCGCAGACAGACCTGGCTCTCTCGTGAGGACAGACTCTGCTCGCACTGCATGCTGGGAGAGACGGAGCTGCTCTTCCTCACAGAGTGCACTAAATATAAAGACATCAGAGACCACTACTACCCCAAAATTAATAAAATATTCCCCCAATTCAACACCTGTAATCCAACCCAAAAACTCAGTTTCATTCTTGGCGAAGAAGCCAAATGTTGTAATATAGCTGCAAGATTTGTATCATCTTGTCATCTCCTGAGAGACAGTCAGAGAGAAACACACACACACACACATTACACCTACACACATCTATATAATCTATACAATGTTCACATTTATAAGTTCAGTTGTTACATGATTTCTGTAGTATAATCTTTTATTTATTATTATAATCCCTTTATTTATTTTATTAATGCTATTGTTCTATTTATTTTTTGCTATATCTAGCCATGTGTTTATATAATATTGCTTTTTTTATTTAGTTTCATTATTACTATTATTTTCTCTAGGCTTTACTAAATGTTCAGATATTCTAAATCATTTTCTATGTTGTTTTAATGCTTTGGCAATACAAAATGTATGTTTTTGTCATGCCAATAAAGCTTTCTGAATTGAATTGAATTGAGAGGTGTGCGCGCTGAACAGAGCAGACGCAGAGAAAGAGAGAGAGGTGTGCGCGCTGAACAGAGCAGACGCAGAGAGCGAGAGAGAGTGGTGTGTGCGCGCTGAACAGAGCAGACGCAGAGAAAGAGAGAGTGGTGTGTGCGCGCTGAACAGAGCAGACGCAGAGAAAGAGAGAGAGGTGTGCGCGCTGAACAGAGCAGACGCAGAGAGCGAGAGAGAGTGGTGTGTGCACACTGAACAGAGCAGACGCAGAGAAAGAGAGAGTGGTGTGTGCGCGCTGAACAGAGCAGACGCAGAGAAAGAGAGAGAGGTGTGCGCGCTGAACAGAGCAGACGCAGAGAGCGAGAGAGAGTGGTGTGTGCGCGCTGAACAGAGCAGACGCAGAGAGCGAGAGAGAGTGGTGTGTGCGCGCTGAACAGAGCAGACGCAGAGAGCGAGAGAGAGGTGTGCGCGCTGAACAGAGCAGACGCAGAGCGAGAGAGAGGTGTGCGCGCTGAACAGAGCAGACGCAGCGAGAGCGAGGTGTGTGCGCGCTGAACAGAGCAGACGCAGAGAGCGAGAGAGAGAGTTGTGTGTGCGTGCGCTGGGAGAGCAAGACCTCACGCTCGCACGGCAGTATCGGTGATTCTCAGAAACTAGGTTTGGGCGCTTTTTTGAAGGGAAAAAGGTCGCTAAAGGGGTCTGCAATGTTCCTAAGTTGACAACACTGTGCATCTCCATTTCTCCAACAAGGGGTTGGACCACGGGTCAAACAGAAAATACGCGCTGCGTTAATCGCGCGTTAAAAAAAATAGTGCCGTTAAAATGAGTTTGCGTTAACGCGTTAACTTTGACAGCACTAAATCATATACATTGCAAGGATTAATATGCCAGATACAAATATCAATCCACCCCGGGAGTCTCTTTTAAAAGCCTTTATGCAGTAATCCTAATTAGAAAAGTCATTGAAATTCACTGCTGAAACATTGTGGAAACCCCAAATAAACAATGAGGAACTTATCTGCATCCCCTTTCCCTTTTTCCCGAACAGAATTCCCAAAGTGCACATATCTGAGGATGAGGAGGGAGTGAAGGAGATCGAGCTGTCAGACGACCCTTACGACTGCATGCGGGTCAATGTGAAAAATGTGCCGTGTATCGTAACCCTCTGCAAGGTACAGCACAGCCTGGAGCTATTACCCACAATGCACTCATCTCATGTTCAGTTCTGTGTTTCTGTAGCTTTTTATATATTAGATGTGTGTGTCTGTGTTTCAGATTGGTCACAGACATGTGGTGGACGCCACGTTACAGGAAAAGGCCTGCTCTGTGGCCAGTCTTCTGATTTCAGTCACACACCGAGGGACGGTCACATGCGTCAGGAAAATGGGAAGAGGAAGTCTGGACCCAGAAAGTATCTTTGAGATGACAGAGGTTGGATAATTTTTTCTTTAAATGTTCTTGTTCTAATTATTATTAGTGTTTTCTAAGGCATCACTTTTGTTCAAATCCCTAACTGTATTATCCCTGTAAAGCCTGACATATGAAATAATAGTCCGAAAAATCTTTTAATTTTTTTTTATTTTTTTATGGAACAGTTTATTGAACCTTTAGACAAAATATAAAAGAAGAATCTTTTATATCTTGTAATCTTTACAGAAAAAAGTTTGCATGTGTGTTTTTTTTCGAAAACCTGATTTTATTTGATACATCAGGCTTTTATTGCTCATATAGTATGATATAGTGAGAATACATCGAGGAAAAAACATGATTTGTTGACGGAGGCCCATGGAAAATATGATGCAGTTTATATGGACAAAAAGTTAGATTAAATTCTGGTAGTTTTATTACAGTATAAAGAACTACTTGCAAAAAATGCATATAAATATTAATTGTCATTCTATATTTCCCAATAATATGTATTAGTAAGATTAGACAATTTGATTATCCATGATTTTATATATATATATATATATATATATATATATATATATATATATATATATATAAATTTTTTTTTTTTTTTTTTAAGTTGTTTCAGTTCAGTAAGTGTTCATCTTGAAATATTTCTAGAAATATAAAATTTAGAGGCCTTAGAAATGTTCGTGAAATAAATATGATACAGTAGGCTTTATAGGGTTAAACGTTGGTGCTATATTAGAGAATTTAATGCAGCTTGTGCTGTTTATATGTCTGCTTATACCTATATCAGAAGAGAGAGTGAGTCAGACTGGAGCTAACAACTGTTTTGTTTTTTCACACTTTCATTTGAAACCAGATGTTTTTCATTTGTATGATAAATTAGGGCTGGGCGATATCTCGCATCTCGTCAGTAAAGCCGGTTCTGTGATTAGCAGTAAATCTCCATCACCTGCTTTCAGATGGAGCAGCATTTAATACACAGAGCCGTAGATCACTGACAAGCTACGCAATATCGCGTTCATTATTGCAGATGAATCGCCTTCGATATGAACGCGATATTGCCTAGCTTGTCAGTAAACTACGGCTCTGTGTATTAAATGCCGCTCCATCTGAAAACAGGTGATGGAGATTTACTGCTAATCAAGGAACCGGCTTTACTGACGAGATGCACATGCGATATATCGCCCAGCCCTATGATAAATGCATGTCTCCTGGTTAGGAGATTCTATTCACTGTTATCGTGTGTTCGTGTTATAGGCTGGGAAGCGTGTGGGCAAGGCTCTTCATGCGCCTCTCATGGAGCTGCTGCAGAAAGAAGAAAGTCTTGGCAAGAAACGGCAGAAAGTGGGATTCCTCGGATAGCTTCCTGTTTTGTACCTTTTTTTGTTTGTTTTTTCCAATAAATTACCTAAATTTACTATGTTTGTCATGTCCTGCTTAAAAACTTCAACTAACATAGAATCCCGTCTAATGTGAGGTTATATAACACTGCTGTTTTTATTTTCATTTTTCCAGCTGTCGGTTTAATGACTGGACTCAGACTAGCCCTCAGAGTGCTGTGTTTAACAGATGACTGAATGTTAAATGATTCTTCTGTCAAATCAGATTTTTTCCTATATACGTTTTGAGCTGTTTGAGAGAAATTTGAGCACTTGATGTTTTTTTAATACCTGAACTTAGTAGATGAGTAGAACAGAATACCCAGAATCCTTAAAGGAATAGTTCACTCAAAAAATGAACAATTGCTGAATATTTACTCACCCTCAGGTCATCCAAGATGCAGATGAGTTTTTTTCATTTGAATGGATTTGGAGAAATTTAGCATTACATCACTTGCTCACCAATGGATCCTCTGCAGTGAATGGGTGCCGTCAGAATGAGTCCAAACAACTGATAAAAACATCACAATAATCCGTAAGTAATCCACACGACTCCAGTCCATCAATTAAGGTCATTTGAAGTGAAAAGCTGTGTGTTTGTAGTAAATAAATCCATTAAGGCATTTTAACTTAAAGCTGATGCTTTCAGCTAAAATACAAGTCCATAATCCATCATATTCCTTTCTCCAGAGAAAAAGTCCATTCTCTGTTGTCATCTCGCATCAAAATCCACCAACATGGACTGTTTTGCTTAAACACAATCTGTTCATATTTCTATCCTGATTCAGACGGGGTGACTTTTTCAATGGAGAAAGCAATATTATGGATAGAGGACTCATTTCAGTTTGGAGTTAAAAACGTCTTTATGGATTTATTTCTTACAAACACAAGATGTTTAATGATGGACTGGAGTTGTGTGGATTAATGTGATGTTTTTATCATCCGTTTGGACACTCATTCTGACGGCACCCATTCACTGCGGAGCTGAGCATCGATGAGCAATTGATGTAATGCTTAATTTCATCAAATCTGAACAAACAAACTCATCTACATCTTGAATGGCCTGAGGGTGAGTACATTTTCAGCATAGTTTCAACTATTCTTTTAAAGAAGTTATAGTGTGTTGGTGATTTTTTTTTTTTTTTCTTTTTTCCTCACTTGTCCTAGAAAGGATATTTGATTTAATTGCAAATATTAAGTGAAACAATGTCGTATATATTTGTGGAATATTCATAGACTTGTGTAAGTTCACAGGTGCTGTAGTTGTCATTTTTTCCTGGGATGGTGTTGAGCTCACACCAGTGTCCAGCAGGCCGTCTCGTCTGCCACGTGTCGTCTGAGGAAGATCCAGCTGCTGTGAGCCTGGATATATTCCATCCCATAATAGCTTTGCTTCTTCCTGTGGCACGGTGAATCCAAAACAGCAGCAATCACTGCACAGATAACAATATCATACACAAGAAGAAATGTGTCCTGAGGAGACCTTAAATGCTCCAGGACAGTCAGTGTGTATTGAGCAATTTGAGAACCTGCTTTTCTGTCTTGTTAGATAATTCAGTGGAAATATGAGTCCAGGTTTATAATCTGCAATATAACTCATAGGAGCTTTTTAAAGGGATAGTCCACCCAAAAAATAACATCATAGAAAACATTTTGAAGAATGTCGGTAACTGAAGTTTTGGTTTCCAGTGACTTCCATGATAGAATTTTAATTTTTGGGTAAACTATTGCTTTAATTGAGTGGTAAAACATACTGGGCATAGAAACCAGGGCTAGTTGTCACACTTGAAAACTGACTATATATATACACACACACACAATTATAATTAACTCTGCTGTTGATTTTTTTTATCGAATAATTTATTTTGAAATGATACCTCACATTTAAAGCAAGTCTATTTCCACATACTTTTAGCAAAATTTAAAAAGGAAATTTAATTAACTATAAAACACAAAAATAATTTTGTGACAAAAATGTTGAAGGTAACAAAAATCAAACTCTTCTGGGCAACAGATAATATATTTACTGTTTTATAAATATTGACAAAAAAACTGTCCTGTTATAAATTTGACAACTTGCTTATGAAAAATTCTTGTCTTGAGAACATTATTAAACTTTTTAGTGAAGTTCTACTTTTTATTATATACAGTTAATTGACTCTTGTTTAATGTATGTTATTGTGGCTTTATTGTGTTTTTATACACATTTTTATATTACAATAATATGATACTTGAATTTTAGCTTGGAGGAGAGAATTCACAAAATGTATTCTGTGTGAAACCAGCACACGGTCTGTAGTTTATGTAACACTTCTAGCCATGAGGTTTAAGCGTCGAGGCAAGTGTGTGTGTGTGTGTGTGTGTGTGAGAGAGAGAGGTGTATGAGGACGTCACTCCTCCTCTCTGCTCAGGATGAAGACCAAACGCAGCAGGTTCTTATTACAGCAGTTTTCCTCTGTGAGCTGAGCTGAGCAGCAGAGATCTCTCCTCATTCTCCAGACTTCACCATGAGACTCAGAGACGGCTGTCTTCTGCTGGGAGTCCTGCTGCTCCTCACACACACCTCACACCAGCAGAACGCTCCCAAAAAGAAACCCAACGCTAAAAAAGGTGAGACGGGATGAGTTTTGCTCATTTTTGTTGTTTCATCATTTATTCGAGTTGAAAGCTGCTTTGTGGGAATACTACATGTTGAAAAAGTTGCAGAGCATCACTGTGCAAAGCATATTTTCTTTAAAAGTTGCTGTTTGAAGAAAAGTAAACAGTAAGCATTGATGTTTAATACATTTGGGTGTGTTCTTAATCTTAACATAACTAATTTTCAATTTGAGTCAGTTTAATACAATTGGTTCTCAAGGTTCTCAAGTTTAAAACCAAATTAAAATACAACTAAATGATCACTATTTTTAATATAATCAAGAATCATTATGTATATATATACACACACACAGTATATACAGTATATATATGTAATTAAATAAAGAATATAAGTAAATTAAATTACATTTATTTAAATGTCTTAAATATTAAAATGCAATAAAATGTATATTAAAGAAAAATGAAATATATTTTATTTATTTATTTACTTATTTATGGTGATTCTCATTTCCATATTACATTTTTAATTCAGTATAAATTACATCATGTTAATGGTCTGAAAATAGGCTTCATTTACTTCATGCATAACTTTAGGGTGAAATATTTTTTTTATTTTTCCTTTAATTCATCCTAAGATCTCTCTATCTAAAAGACTCAGATACTCGAGCCAGCACTGCTTTGGAGGACCTGCAACAGCAGATCAATGACATTGTGGTGGAACTGAATCTTCTAAAGGAGCAGCAGGCCCTGCAGACTGGTGAGAACTTCACAGAATTTCCCCATTACTCCTTAAATTCATCTGTGTAAAGACATGCTCTGCATTAGTGAAGCATCTAGACAATATCTCTAACCTAGCCTGTTTGACTCCAAAAAAAAAAAACCTTGGGTAACACTTTATTTCGATAGTCCACTTTAGACATTCTACTAACGGTAAGTAACTTTGCAACTACATGTCAACTAGCAGTCATTAGAGTATTAGTAGACTGTCTGCTTAATATCTTCTTACACTTTATTTTGATGGGTCCACAACATACAATATACTGACCATGAGAAACTTTGCAAGTATGTCAACTTATTCTTCTAACACTAAACCTACCCTACTGAGAGTTAGTAGACATGTAGTTGCAAAGATACTTATAGTTAGTAGAATGTCTAAAGTGGACTATCGAAATAAAGTGTAACCAAAACATGAGATTCTGTCTGGCCCTTGAGCTCAAAAACCCAAAATGTTGTGCTGTAGACTGTGGCGTATTGTTTGGATTAGAGTTTCTTCACTTACATAAGACACATGGCCTCCACGTGGCACTTTTGATGATTTTAACAGCTTGTGTTTTCCCTGGAGAACATTGAGTCAGACGTCGTCCAGTGTTTGATGTGTGAGGAAATCTTGAGACAAATGTGTTATATTTCTTAAGACTATACAACTTTAATATTCTAAAAGTAGACTAATCAAACACATGCCAAACATCACTCTTAAGTTCTTAACTTTTGTATTATTTTATATATAATTTTCCCTTATATTCACTTGTTAATCAAGGATTCTTGAACAAAAAAAAACAATCATAATTAAGTTTTTAATTATAGTTTCCCACCTATTTTCTGATTAAAAAAGCTGTTTGCAATCTGTATATAGAATATATGTAAATGATCTCTGTTGTGATTGGCTGATGTGTGCATATGTGCTTGGTTCACACCTTCATATATCAGGCCAGAGGAAGTTAAAGGTGTTGATATGTAAATATGTCCAGTGATATGTTAATGAGCTCATTATTTCTAAGTAAGGTTTTGACAAAATGTTTTGACTTACAATTTAGCTAAAATCTAAATTAAAACTAAAACCATTAAAAACATTTTCATTGTTTTAAATAAAATAAACATAAACATAAAATAAAATAAAATATTTAAAATATATATTTTTTTAAAATAATATAGAAATATAAAAATAAAAACAAGTTCAAAATATTAATTAAAAACTATATTAGTATATAAATAATACTAAAATAACCCTGCTTACAATACATTACACTTTTTATTTTAAAAGAACAACAAAAATGTTTTTGAACATTTATATGAGGCATTTAAAGAATGCAAACAGAACCCAAACATGTGTCTTTATTCTCCACCAGTCTGTCTGAAAGGCACGAAGATCCCTGGTAAGTGTTTTCTGATGGACACCGTGAAGAAGCGCTACCACACGGCCAGTGAAGACTGCATCGCCAAGGGAGGAATCCTCAGCACTCCACTGTCTTCTGACGAAAACACACAAACTCTACGATTATGTGCGCAAGAGCATCGGCCCGGACGCTGAAATCTGGCTGGGCATCAACGACATGCAGATGGAGGGCGTTTGGAGGGACCAGGCCGGCTCAAACATCCGCTACAAGAACTGGAAGCTCCCGCGGCCCGACGGCAGCAGCGCAGAAAACTGCGCCGTACTCTCCGGCGCTTCCGGTGGGAAGTGGCTGGACGAGAATTGTCGCGAGGAGAGAGCGTCCGTCTGCGAGTTCAACATCGTCTGAGATCATCCAGCGCTGCGGTTTGCTTGGCCTTAGCTGTCCTTTTCATTGCACAATCCTGCTTGCATTGTGTTTGCTCCGTAATTGTATATTTTTCTTTTGAGGAGAACAAAGATTGTCATTTTACTCCATAAAAATGTTCAGATACCAAAGCTGATCTATAATCAAAGACTGAAAACTGTAATAAAAGACATTTTTGAGCAGTCTCTAGCCAAAAACGCAAAAACTAGCAAACACATTAAAAAAGTAGTTCACACAAAAATGAAAATGTACTGACCCTCAGGCCATCCAAACATCACAATAATCCACAAGTAATCCACACTGGACTCCAATCAGTCTTGTGAAGGGAAAAGTTGTGTGTTTGTATGAAAGAAATCCATCATTAAGGTGTTTTAACTTCAAACCGTTGCTTCTGGCTAAAATACATAAACCATATTAATGCTTCCTTCAGTGAAAAAGTCTAACCCCTGTTGTCCTTTCATATCAAAAACAAACCAACATATTTGTTTAGAACTGTTTTCGCTTGTAAATGCTACATGGTCTGTGCATATTTCTCTCCTGATTCAGACAACAACTTTTTCACTGAAGAAAGCAATATTACAGATAGAGGACTCATATTATCAGAAAGCAATGGTTTGAAATTAATACATTTTATTGATGGAATTATTTCTTACAAATATACAACTTTTACTTCATAAGACATTAATTAATTGATGGAATGGAGTGGTGTGGTGTGGATTATTGTGATGTTTTTATCAGCTGTTTGGACTCATTCTGACGGCACCCATTCACTGCAGAGGATCCATTGGTGAGCAAGTGATGGTAGATTTCTCTAAATCTGTTCTGATGAACAAACTCATCTATATCTTGGATGGCTTGAGGGTGAGTACATTTTCAGCAGTTTTTCATTTTTGGGAGAATACTCCTTTAAGATTATTGAATTCTGATGATTTTTTACAAAGAAATCCAGCCACCTGATAAAATCCAGTTGAACAATGATTATTTCAGATTGCTAGCTTTGTTACTGGTTTATTTTCTAACAAACTAAATGTCTAGCCTGATATAACCTGAAATATTTTATCATAATAAAGTGTATCAAAATATGCCTGTATTCTGCAGATCTCAGCAGAATTGAAATGCTCATTACATATTCATTAAATATTTTGACTAATTTGGCTTTCACTTGCCATTGAGTTTTGATTTGCCAGCTCCATTTATCACATTTTGCCTCAGAATGTGCGATATCAGTTACTGGTTGATAGATTTATCGTTCTCATTTGTACATTTATATGTCTCTGCTATCATCTATCAATCACTTAAAGGTATAAATGTGGTCTCAAATATCCATTTTTCTCTCTGCATGCTCCTCTGACCATCAATGGTGCGACCGTGGAGAGAGTGAGCAGCACCAAGTTCCTGGGTGTGCACATCACAGAGGACCTCTCCTGGACCAACAACACTGCGGCACTGGCCAAGAAAGCACAGCAGCGTCTCTACTTCCTCCGCAAACTCAGAAGAGCCAGAGCCCCGGCCCCCATCATGTGCACCTTCTACAGAGGCACCATCGAGAGCATCCTGACTAGCTGCATCACTGTGTGGTATGGCGCTTGCAACACATCCTGCCGCAAGTCCCTTCAACGGATAGTGAGAGCAGCTGAGAAGATCGTTGGTGTCTCTCTCCCCTCCCTCCAGGACATCTACAGCACCCGTCTCACCCGCAAAGCCCTCAGCATTGCAGGTGATCCCACCCACCCGACACACAGCTTCTTCAGTCTGCTGCCATCAGGGAGGAGACTGCGGAGTCTCCAAGCCAGGACCAACAGACTGAAAGACCGCTTCATCCACCAGGCTGTCAGGAAGCTGAACTCCCTCCCATCCTTGCCCCCCCTCCCCTCTCTTACCCCACGCACCACTGAACTCTCACCCCCACCCTATATTCTGCACTGTTTGTTTGTTTGTTTATCTCACTGGTTTGCACTCTATCTACCATGTGCCTTATGCCACTTTATCCATTTTTTATATTATTATTTTTACTTTTTACTACATGTCTTTATTTGTATATTTGTACTAGTTGCATTTTTGTGTACGTATATATATATATACGTACACAAAAATGTACCGTACATACATACAGAGAATTGAAATTGCGTTACTCTTACTCCCTGGTGCATACAGATAACAATAAACACCAACAGTAGAACACGAAAATACAGATAAGTACAAATCAAATATACACACATATATACACACATATACACACACACATATACACACACATATACACACACACACACATATACATATATACACACACATATACTTGATTTGTACTTATCTGTATTTTTGCATTCTACTGTTAGTGTTTAGTGTTATCTGTATGCACCAGGGAGTAAGAGTAACGCAATTTCAATTCTCTGTATGTATGTACTGTACATGTGGCAGAATTGACAATAAAGCAGACTTTGAGAAAATGTGAAAACTCTGCATCTGATTTTGGTCTTTGTGTGATTATCTTAACTCCTAATACATTCTGAACAGAATGAAACATCTATTAAAATACCTGAGAATTTATTTTAGGAATGCAAGAAGTAAACATATAGAATTGGATAAACACATATGAAACCTGTAGCCTGGAGACAATCACTGTTAAAACAAAAAAAATATCCAACAGAGAAAGACATAGCACACTTCCACCAGGGGTTCGGCTCTCAAACGGCTCCGACGAGAGCGTTAATTCTGTACATGATTCAGGCTACAAGCCCATTAAAAACTTTTAAAACTGAAATTTTAATAAAAAATACATGCAAGATACACACACGACCACTAGGGCGGCGAGAGAGAGCGTGGCCTTTTTCCATCAGTTCAAAGCTTTACATAAAAACATTGTCTTTGTATGCGCACAGGCTTGCAGCCAATGGCTTTTCTGCTCTCCCAATAAAATTTGACACTTTTTGGCGAGCAGACACAATCATATCCTCATCCTCATATGGCCTCCTCGTATTCTGGCTCAGGATAAGAATCCGAGTCTGAATCCATTTGCGGTTGTAGTCTGGACTCATCAGCAGACAGACGAATGGGATTTATATCCCCGACACTCTTGAAAGTGTTCAGCGTGTTATCCATCATCCTGCGATCTTCAAATCCTAAGCTTCCCTGCGACATGAGCGGCGAGCGAGGCCTCAGCAGGTTAAAGGTGTTGGGTGGGTTTAGGAAAGGCTGAAATGCATCTCCTTCTCTTCTGTCCAGCGAATATTCAGCAGATGAATCTGTAGCTGCTGGGACGGCGTCCGTGGGGCCCGTGAACGGACGGTACGCGTCCACCTGATGTCCGTTGCTCCAGGCTCCATTGTCAACCTCTGCGGGTTGGTTCTTGTCCAGGTGTCCGTACATTGTGGGGTCGTCGATAGAGTCGTAGACGTGGGACTCATTGTCTGCTCTGGATTTTGGGAAGCCGGCGTTACCCAGGAGGATAGGTTTCCCTCTGGGCATATAGATGGAGGACCTGTTGGTCTTGGGTTTGTTTTTCCTTCTAAAAGAGAAGAAAATTGTTTGAAAATGTTAAATATTCCTAAAAGTACAATATCAGGACTAAACGTTGAGTTCTAGGCTACATATTTTAATTCTAGGTTTATGTTTGCCAGTTGAAAACGTCTGAATATCTGCAAAATTATTCGTAATACATCAAGAAGCAATGGCAAAATGTAATTTTTATTCAAACTTAATTCAGCTTTGTTCAGAATAGCATACTACTATACTACTATTACAGTATGTAGTATATATACTAGGGCTGAACGATTTTGGAAAATAATCTAATTGCGATTTTTTTTTACCAATATTGCGATTGCGATTTAATATGCGATTATTTTTTAAAGCTCTTTATATTCTGTATTATTCAACAAAGACAAGCAATAAATCATTGTATAGTATGCAGTGTTGGGCACGTTACGTTAAAAAGTAATTAGTTATATTACTAGTTACTTCTCACAAATAGTAGCTGAGTTACATCATTATAAAATAAACTAATTACCAGAGAAAGTAACTATTGTTACTTTTTTTTTAAATGTTCAAATATGTCAAATAACTTGGATGTCCCCAATATTAAATGTTAAATGAATGAAATTGACACTAAATAGAATACATTATTATTATAAAACATTTCACACTAATCTACACTATTTTAATGTTTCTGTGGGACAATGTGAGAGATACCTATCAAATTCAATTGATTATTGTAAATATTATCAACCCTCTATGGACACCTTGGCAATATAATCTCCATTGGCTTGTCATTTTTTATAGTATATCAGATAATTAATATTGGTCTGGTGAGTAAACTAAAAAAATGACAAGCCAATGGAGATTATATTGCCAAGGTGTCCATAGAGGGTTGATAATATTTACAATAATCAATTGAATGATTTTCAATTATATATAATTATATCTATATAAAGCTTATGTTTGTAAAATGGCAGTTTTTTTTTAAATATCTCACTTAGCATCAGTCAGTCAAAACATTATAATATGATGATATGATAATTTAGCATTAAATTTGAGCAGTATATGATGATATAACTTTAGTAATTAGAATAACCATGTATGAATGTATTTGTCATGTTGACTGAACTTAGGACTTGGTGGTGGTGCTTAAGATATTGTTTGTCATTTAGTGTTTCTATAAAAAAAAGGAAAAAGAAAACAATACAAATACAAATAATACTGATAAGATAACAAAACTACTACGAATTATACCACTAATAACAATATAAAACGCACTAAGGATTATTGAGCTGCTGGGTTCATGAATATTAATCAGGTTGTCTGCGTTCGCTCGAACTGATTCGCTGAAATCAAAACAGGGACGATGATAGGTGAGCGCCAGCCAATGAGATTGCCGTTTACGCATTAGCTCCGCCCACTAGCGGAGAACCCGGTAGTTCTTCAAAGCTGAAGAATTCCAAAGGAACTCCGTTATTTTGATAGGAAAATACAACAAAGGATATCGTTTACATGTAGCGCGTCAATTCTGCATGTTATGAAAGACCCGCGGACACGAAAATAACCCGCGGCAAACTGCAGACTTGGCAACATAGCGTGCCAACTTGATGCTTCCTCTGAAGACTGCTTAGATGTGTTCACCTTGAAGCAGCGCTGCTGGACCGATCGCTGTGTGTGTCATCAAAGTACTGCGAGAGCTATAAGAGAGCTGACGTCTCCTTATGCTTTCTCTCACCGTACTTTGATGTCATGCGATCGATCTTCAAGTCGAACACACCGCTTTATTCCTACTCTCGCGTGTCACGTGACAGTGTAATCGCAGCCTCTGCGGTTGAAGAATCGCGTTTTCTCATATCGCGATATTATCGCAAATGCAATTAATCGTTCAGCCCTAATATATACTAACATTTTTATATGCATTTCAGTGTTTCCCCCTAGGTTTATGGCTTTGGGGAGGGCGGGGTGTGTTACGTTATTTTTCCGGCATAAAAACATTAATTTAATTTATCTTTTAATTAATGAAAATTAAACATCTTATTTTTTGGGAAAATAAAGGGGATTTAATATTACAATTAAAACATTGAAGACATATTTTGAGATTATTCCTTAAAAATAAGGTTTTAATAATTTTAGTAGGCTATTACGTACATTCTACTGAACAATAGGAATATAGTTCTGCCGCAATGTCTACAATTGAAACCCGAACTTTTATTTTGACGGGTTGCCGTGATTACTTTTAGATTTCTGTGTGACGATAGTTTTACTCAAATGAAACTGTCAAATGCTCATGAAGTGACTCTCAGAGCAGTTCTGGATATGTTCTGTATTTACGTCCTCATTTAGTGAGGCGGCAGACGTAAATATCACCGCAAGCCTTGCGCGCTTCTGTATGAGTAGCAAACAAAACCGCGCATCTGCGCCATACATTAACACAGAGACAGGCAGAAGTCATGTTTAAATAGTCGTTTTGTGGCTTAATATTTACAAAAACTAGTGGGAGTGGGCTCACTTGTGTGTGCGCGTACGTTTGTGTGTGTGTGTGCGCATGTGTGTGCGTGTGGGGCGGAACTCCGCTGTGCGCATACAGAGCGCGTGAATGTAATGTAATGTTAGAGACAGAAATAACATGCCGTCGTGTAAATAAGACAAATAACGTAAGGCTATTTAGTTTGTTTAATAAAAGAACAAGGTTATAGACCTGTTCTATTGGAAAGGTAACTTTAAAGGTGCTGTATGTAGGACTGAACTAGGTATTGCAGTCCAAATTCAAAATATTGGAGATGTTTTTTTTCACCAGCCCCTCCTCCTCAAATTTGACGCACGCGCAGGATGCCAGATTAACGACACCAACAGGAACGAGCGCACATGACGATGAATTAAATTAAATATGCTGTGTTTTCCACCAACTGGCAACCCGGGGTGCCGAAATACAATTGGGTAAACTGGCAGTGGGCGGGTTTCACAAACCATAACAAACACAGACATTCCGGGCCGGAATGCACATTTTCAAAGGAGAATAACTGACTGTAGCATTGTTTTTCAGATAAACAAGTATGTTAACTTAACATGTTTCCTAAATGTCTGCAAGCATATTATGGTATTTTTATGCTTTAGTAGAGTCAAAATCCTACATACAGCACCTTTAAATGACTTCTGTTGTGATCTGGCGCTATAGAGAAAATAAAATAAAATGAACTTGCGCTTCAAGGGGGGCGGGGGGTGCCGTTGGGAGAGCGGGCCGCCCTCCCAAGATAATGGCAGGGGAAACACTGCATTTAATACTCAGATATGTAGTATATGTGCCAAAACGTCTTTTTTAACTCACTATTTCATCTGATTACCAACAGATGTGTCTATTTGCACAAAATTGGGATGAAAAAAGCAAAATAACAGTATAATTATTGCAAGGAATGCACTGAATTAAACATGCAGTGATGTCATGTGACAATGTTTAAAACAGTGTTATTTTAGAATCATTAATAGACTTATACTTTTTTCTAAAATATTTTTCATATTTTCCCCTTTAACTTATTTAACTTCCTTATAATTTTAGTAATTTTGTTGTGTTTTTGTCTTTAGTTTTTCCCAGTTTTAGTTATTTTAGTATTCAAGCTAAACTAAATTATACTTAATGTTGCAATTAGATGAAATAAAAATTATATAAATTTATTTCAAATAATGACATTTTCAATAATGGTTTTAGTTACCAATAATAACAGGTTTGAAATGTTGCATATGCAACATAAAATACGCAAATTAATTTCATAGGGAAAAAAAATGTTTTTGTACTATTAAAACTAGTAAAAATCTGTATATTCCATTCCAAACATTGCCATAACTACATAGTTTATGATTTTTTATTTATTTTGTAATTTAACTGTGCTATCTGTATGCATGATACAGTTTACAACCACAAATCAGAAAAAGTTGGGACAGTATGGAAAACGCAAATAAAAAAAGAAAGTAGTGATTTCTAAATTTACTTTGACTTGTATTTCATTGCAGACAATATGAACACAAAATATTTCATGTTTTGTCTGGTCAACTTCATGTCATTTGTAAATATACATCCTTTCCTGTCATTCAGACCTGCAACACATTCCAAAAAAAGTTGGGACAGGAGCAATTTAGGGCTAGTAATGAGGTAAATTGGTTAAATAATGATGTGTTTTGAAACAGTTGATGTCAACAGGTGATTGTAATTATGATTTGGTACAAAAGCAGCATCCAAGAAAGGTCTAGACCTTTAGGAGCAAAGATGGGCCGAGGATCGCCAGTTTGCCAACAAATACGTGAGAAAATTATTGAAATGTTTAAAAACAATGTTCCTCAAAGAAAGATAGGAAGAGATTTGGATATTTCACCTTCAACAGTGCATAACATAATTAAAAGATTCAAGGAATCTGGAGGAATTTCAGTGCGTAAAGGACAAGGGCGCAAGCCTAAGCTGAACAACCGTGATCTCCGATCCCTCAGGCGGCACTGCATCAAGAATCGTCATTCATCTATAAGTGATATCACCACATGGGCTCAGGACTACTTTGGCAAACCTTTGTCAAGTACCACAATACGTAGTTACATCCACAAATGCCAGTTAAAACTGTACTGTGCCAAAAGGAAGCCCTATGTTAACAGTGTCCAGAAGCGCCGTCGACTTCTCTGGGCTCGGAGGCATCTGGGATGGACCATCACACAGTGGAAACGTGTACTGTGGTCAGATGAATCAGTATTTCAGGTATTTTTTGGGAGGAATGGACGCCGTGTGCTCCGGACCAAAGAAGAAAAGGATCATCCAGACTGTTACCAGCAACAAGTCCAAAAGCCAGGGTCTGTCATGGTATGGGGTTGTGTCAGTGCCCTTGGCAAAGTTAACTTGCACTTCTGTGATGGCACCATTAATGCTGAAAAGTACATAGAGATTTTGGAGCACAATATGCTGCCTTCAAGAAGACATATTTTCCAGGGACGTCCATGCATATTTCAACAAGACAATGCAAAACCACATTCTGCACACATTACAAAGTCCTGGCTGCGGAGGAGGAGGGTACGGGTACTTGACTGGCCTGCCTGCAGTCCCGACCTGTCTCCAATAGAGAATGTGTGGCGCATTTTGAAGCGCAAAATGCGACAACGAAGACCCCGTACTGTTGCCCACCTTAAGATTTGTTTGCAGGAAGAATGGGACAAAATTACACCTGAAACACTTCATCACTTGGTGTCTTCAGTCCTTAAACGTCTTTTAAGTGTTGTGAAAAGGAATGGCAACATTACAAAGTGGTAAATGCTTTACTGTCCCAACTTTTTTTGGAATGTGTTGCAGGTCTGAATGACAGGAAAGGATGTATATTTACAAATGACATGAAGTTGACCAGACAAAACATGAAATATTTTGTGTTCATATTGTCTGCAATGAAATACAAGTCAAAGTAAATTTAGAAATCACTACTTTCTTTTTTTATTTGCGTTTTCCATACTGTCCCAACTTTTTCTGATTTGGGGTTGTACATTTTTTATTTAAATATACATTTTATTGTTATTTTATTGCCTGATTTAGGGCGGCAGCTACTTGGAACAATAGCCACAATTATCCATTTGTTGCAGAAAAAAAATGAAAATGTAACAAATGCCAAAGAAAATTCAGACTCACTTTCGAATGACGCACACGACTGTAAGTGTGATGATTACCAACAACAGCAGCACTCCGACTATACCCAAGATAATGCCCAGGATGTTCTCTGTACAGAAAGGAAAAACAGCAGGAATGATTATCTTTTACTGTAATACTAGTAATAATAATAAAACAATGTAGTGTGTGATGAATGAACAAACAAAAAAAATTAAGACAAAATTTGAAATGAAAGCCTTTTGCTTACTGGTTTCCTTCTGCAGACTGATCTTTGAGAGCACAGCGAAGCGGTCGCTCCTGGGCTCACAGTTGGACATGTTCAGATAGAAGCTCTGCTGTTGGACAGAGGGACTGGGGAAACTCTGATCTTCTCTCCAGGACTGCGTTTGGCCTTGAGAGTCCAGCGGTCCGATCGAGACCTCTGTGTGGCCCGAGTCACATTTGGGCTTGCTGACGTTGGAGAACAGCAGCTCGGCCTTGTACTCTTGGAGAATGTAGACGATCCACGAGGCGGACGAGGAAGGATTCATGCCATCGGGCCAGTTTGGTGTTGCAAGGTACATGGGTCCCGAAATGAGTGGAGATACAGTGTAGATTACATTTTCTGAGAAGAAAACCAAAAGACACTGCTATGAAACTGTCAGCTCTCTGCTGGGTAAACCCTTTGTTCTTTTTAACTTTCTATTCATAAAAAGCATATTGAAAAATGTAAAAATGTCTCCACAAAAATGTTTAGCACCACAACTGATTTTAACATTGATAATAATCAGAAATGTTTCTTAAGCAGCAAATCAGCATATTAGAATGATTTCAGAAGGATCATGTGACACTGAAGACTGGAGTAATGATGCTGAAAATTCAGCTTTTTATCATAGGAATAAATTACATTTTAAAATATATTCAAATAGAAAACTTATTTTAAACTGTAATAATATTTTACTATTTTTACTGCATTTTTAATCCAATAAATGCAGGCTTGGTAAGCACACAGTAAGAGACGTTCAAAAACAACCCAGAAAATAAAATCATAATTATTCCAAACTTTTGACCAGTACTGTACTTACCCGTGATCTCTGGACTAATGCCGAATTTTAAGAAAGGTCCTTTTTCCTGGCTCAGGTCTTTTATGTTTTTAGGAGTTACAGTGATGGAAACGTTTCCTTTGATTTGGATTTTTTGGATAGTGCCTTCAGCTGCAGAGCAAAACTGGCCAATGTTGGAGCCCTCAGTCTCAGAGATCAGCAGTGAGACTCTCTCGTTACACTGCTTGTCTGGCAGAGACTGGTGCAGGTTGCTTCCCTTTGGAGACATGAGATCCACAGTGCCTTGATCCCGCAAACGGAGCAGCCAGGTGAACTGATGGAGGGGAACAGGAAGGCTAGGGTCCAGAGTGGGAATGGTGAGGGACAGCCCGGTCACATCACGGGCAGACACACCGGGACAGTCTATAATTAAATGGGGGAAAGGGAAGAAGACGAACAAATCAAAATAATGTGGTGAATGAATCTCAAAATGATTCTGTCAAGATTGTGATTTAAAGGGATAGTTCACCCAATAATGAAAATTCTGTCATTAACTACTCACCCTCATGTCGTTTCAAACCCATAAGACCTTCGTTCATCTTCAGAACACAAATTAAGATATTTTGATGCATTCCGAGAGCTCTCTGACCCACCCAATGACAGCAAGGATCCTTCCACGATCAAGGCTCAGAAACGTAGCAAGGAGATCGCTAAAATAATCCATGTGACATCAGTGGTTCAACCGTCATTTTCCGAAGCTACGAGAATACTTTTTGTGCGCAAAGAAAACAAAAATAATGACTTCATTCAACAATTCGTCTCATCCGCATCACCCTATCACGCCATTTTGGAGAGTATCACATACGTAAACAACGTATGCAACGTATGTACGCGGATATGTTGTTTACGTTCAGATCAAAGCGTAAACAACATATGCTGTTCTATGTCAGCAGCACCGTACACGGATGCGCTGTTTACGTTGTTTATGCTTTGATCGGAATGCATCAAAAATCAGAGAGAGGGTCAGAGAGCTCTCGGAATTCATCAAAAATATCTTAATTTGTATTCCGAAGATGAACAAAGGTCTTATGGGTCTGGAACGACATGAGGATGGGTAGTTAATGACAGAATTTTCATTTTTGGGTGAACTATTCATTTAATGACTATATAAATCACTTTTGCAAAGGAATCAATGGCTGCCGTGCACAAATACTGATAGATTTGTTGCATGTTGACATCTGACAGATGGATTTTCTGTAAAGTCTTGCTCATCTATATTTTGGCTTTTCAAAATTGTCATTTTGGGGCGTTTTTAATCCATATCGACGAGAAAAAAAAAAAGTCTAAAATCCTTGGTATACTATCCCCAAAAATGTCATGTAATGAACGGTGCAATATTTAAAACTTTTTTTTTTAACTAGCTCCCTTTCCATTCATGAGCTGACACAAAACTGTCAGCACATCAGTTTCAATGACTAGACAAGAGAAGTCTGTGTGAATTTGCTTATCTGATGAGTTTAAGCCAGATTAAACAAAGTATTTTTTCCAAATCGAAAGATTTTCCTTTCCATTGTGTTAGAAGATTTTTAACATTGTGACATACGGGTATAACTGAGCTGTAGTTACCCATGACTTTGGTGGCTGTCAGCTGCAGATCCTGCATGGGGCAGTCGAGGAAGGACAGGTCAGCTTTGGTGCCTGCAGGAACCATTATTTTGTCCTGCATCACAGAGTTCAAGCTCATTTCACAGAACGACACTGGGTTTTTATTTTCTATTTGCAGACTCAATCCCTCGTCGTTCCGGAGATCCACAGTGCAAAGATCTGAACAGAATAAGAAGATAAACAGCATGTTATTTATCAGCAACTTAGAAGCATGAAATATTCAAGGTACCAAACTGACCCTAAAAACTCAAAAACAATGATTTCAGACACTAAAACAAATTTATAGGCTCATTTTTTCCTTACATGGAGTCCCACTC
This sequence comes from Aspiorhynchus laticeps, assembly GCA_023376895.1. Classification (NCBI taxonomy): domain Eukaryota; kingdom Metazoa; phylum Chordata; class Actinopteri; order Cypriniformes; family Cyprinidae; genus Aspiorhynchus; species Aspiorhynchus laticeps. The sequence continues at coordinate 41,241 of JALXFT010002711.1, forward strand.
CTGAACACCTCCACGTTGAAGTTCAAGGAAAGCCCAGGAACATTTGCCACAGACTTTGCAACACAGTTGGACAGAGTCAGGCTGAAATCTCCCTGTTTATTAGCCGGTTGAGTGTCTGTTGGGGCCACTTTGATTGAAGTCTTGTCTCCCAGTGCATAATCACACATAACAGTTTTCTTTTGGCATTCTGGTGGAGTGTAATGTTGAAAGCGAACAGTAAAATTATGCATAGGCTTGACAGCAAAGTTCCACTTCATTTTTTGTTCATCGTAGTAGCCTTTGGCGTAATCTGGAGTAAAGAAATCAACAGAAAACGGTCCTCTGGGTAGCTCGACATCCATCTCAACTACTCCTAGAGATGCAAAAAACAAGGAATAAAATGATTGCAATCAGAAGCTAAACACTAATGAAAATGTTCTTGTTTCAAGTCACTACTTCTAACCTGTTGCTGCTGGTCCCATGGACACTTTGAAGTCAGATGGGTTCAGGTCTGTACCTTCGGGAACCTCCAGAGTCACTCGACCTTTATACAAGACCTGGATACGGTTGACGGTACCGTTCCGACAGAACGAGCCGATGTTGGCCGGTCCTCCACGCTGGTATACGGTGATGGTGTAGGTGTGTTTGTCTGGACAGGATTCTGAAGGCTTGATCTGTCTCATTCCTGGAGATGGGAAGTCCAGCTGGAACACCTTGCCTGACTCAACCTTCAGATCCCAGGTGAAGGCTCTGGTGAACTCCAGGAATCGGGTCGAATCCGGGTGCACTGCAATGATGCTGCAGTCTGTTGTTGAGCAATCTGTGTAGAGATTTAAGTGATTTAGAAGGTAATTTGTATTGAATGGATAATTCAGACTCTGCATGTTGTTACTCACCGATTTCTTGGTTGATCTCCACATTAAAGACATCCCCCGGCTGAGAGCAGTTGAAAGTCACCGTGGTGGGCTGAGCTTCAGTAAGTCTGAGGTTGGAGTTACAGGCCTGATTCAGATCTTCATCCTTACACACGCTACAGTCCAGACCATGTCCTGGCTTCTTGCTGAAGATTACGATGGTGCCAGAGTCAGGGGTCACATCTATTTTATGACATTCTGCAAAAAAATACATAATTAAATAAATAAATCTATATTCTTATATGTATTTTCGAAAATTTGTGGAATGCACAGTAATGTATTGAAAATGTATTACTTTACTTGATTAAATATGTTATTAATGTATTAAATATTAATATATTAAATATGCTTAAATGTTACAACGTAATTTAAATAAAAAAATCTAATAACAAAATATGATATATATATGCGTGTCATTTTTTATGAATATATATTTTATTAATATATATTTTTGATTTTTGTAGCCATTACCTTGAAATGACTTTCCGTTTTTTGTGTGCGTCTCTCTCTCTCTTTCTCAGTTTAGATTTACTTTTTGTTTATTGGTTTTATATTATTTTTGCTTTTTGTGAACAGGCCTTTATTTGGACTTATTCAATTAGAAAAATTATGCAATAAAATTCAAATCAAGCATTTAATTCACCTAGAGTGTTCTTGGACACAGAGTTGCCCTACAAAATGATCAATACAGAGCCACATAAACGAACAGCTTGAATAAAGCAGAGAGTTGTTACCCACATGAAAGCAAACAGAAAAAAAGAAACACAAAGAACTGATTCACACAACGTAAAAGTTTCAACAGGAAGAGTCCATGAACTAACATAGCCGCGCATAACACTACATGTCAGGCATTCTGGGATCCACCCTAATAAAGAAAAAAAAGAAAAAAATAAATTAAAAGTACCTTGCCCAATGCCCATAATAACTCTGAGAAATGCTGACATTTGCAGAAGGTTTGGTGCATGATAGAATGTCCATATGTGTCATATAGTGCCTATAAGAAATTAGGCTTAGATGTTGGTTGGTAAAGTCTACTTTGTTCAAACGCTGGTCAAATGCATCGAGATCTCGTACCTCACTTGATCGAAAGAAGTTTACAAGTTTAGACATGATTTCGATTGCACAAATCTAACTTTCAACAAGACAGAAGCAACCACGCAGAAGAGAAACATCCACACTGTCTCACAATACCCCATACGGATGACTACAACATCCGCAAATATTTGCTCATGTTTGTGACAACAACAGTCAGCGAACACACACCTCTCCAGCCTCTAGTTAAACTAAACTAAATCCATCAATCCAGTCCATCCACATCTTGTAAAGCAAACAAAGTCGCTTGTTTGTAAGAGGTCCATAATCCATAATAACGTTTCCTGCAGTGAAAAAGTTCATCATCTGTTGTCTCTCAAACCAACATCCACCAATAATATAGAACTGTTTTTGCTTGTGGACGGTGCTTGATCTGTTTCTCTCCTAATTCTTACAAGATGATGTTTTCACTGGATAAAGCAATATTATAGATAGAGAACTTGTAATTTGGCCAGATTCAATGGTTTGAAGTTAAAAATGTCTTCATGGTGGATTTGTTTCTTACAAGCACACAGTTTTTCACTTCACAAGACGTTAATCGATGGACTTATCAGCTGTATGGACTCTCATTCTGACGGCACCCATTCACTGCAGATGATCCATTGGTGAGCAAGTGATGTAATGCTAAATTTCTCCAAATCTGTTCCGATGAAGAAAAACTCATTTACATCTTGGATGGCCTGAGACGGAGTACATTTTCAGCAAATTGGTAAAGTATTCCTTTAACCAAGTTATTTCTGTTAAAGTTGTATGTGGAAGATATACAATGGAAATCCCACATGTGAGTTTGTTTTAATGTACATTTTAAGGCATCTGTGGCACTGAAAATGCAAAAATCTTTAACCCAAGCTTTAAAATAACCAATTAAACTAGACACAGATGCTCCAGAATTTATCATTCTCACCTATATCTGCACAGGAAAATTTAACAAATCACACTTTAAGCTCTTTTTAATCATTAACAACAAAAAAAAAATCACAGCTCTAACCGTCAATACATCAGCAACAATATGAAGGTCACTTTCCACGCTGTGAAAATGAACATCCATTGTCCCTAACCCTGAAATGTCAATAGAAAAGCAAACATTGACATTCTCAGACATGCATTTCACTATAGAGAAAACAGTGAAAGTCTTATGCTTTTCCCTCCCTGCCCAAGAGCATGTTACAGTAAACCGCCCTCCATTTGTACAGTAACAGATTGTTAGTCAATAATTAACAAGTTATTTTTCACAGCAGCTGTCATAAATGCAAATGGCAGTGCTAATTTTTATACTAGGCCATGAGGGAGGCCAGATTCAGATCTGCTGGGAAGAACAGTAGATATTAGTCATTTTATATGTATTTTATATTTTAAATGTCTCACTATAAAAACGCAACATACTTTAAAACAATAAACCCTCCCAGTAGCTCAAACTGTAAAATCATTAGCCTATACCTGATCACTTTTTAAGCTTTTAATGTCAAACATAGACAAACATTTCATAGGCTATATTTCAATTGCTCGGAATATTAAAGCTTAATTAACGAAAAATGACAGTGACAAGGATGGTAAAAACGTGTTTGGGGTGTTGCTTCTTTGTAGACTCACCTGAGATTTTGTGAATCTGCAGTAAAATCAATCCAATGAACACTGGAAACACGCACGAGCCCATCGTTCTCCTTCAGAGGTTCCTGAACTTTCCAAAGTAATATATATATGCGTGTGTGTTGTTTGATTTAAATCCTTGGATCGTGCATGGTGGATTGAGTTTGTCTGATGACACAGGCGCTTCCTGATTCTGAGACCTGTTGTGCTCAGAGAGAAGGGCGTGTGCGCGCGCAGGTTACCTGTCCAAACTTGCGTTCGGGATCCAACAGATGGAAAAAAATGCGATTGCAACACTTTAAAGAAACACTTTAACTTACATTAACCGAAGATAATCTGATAGATCCAGGAGATTTAATCATAAATTCAAGCACAAATCAGGAAATAATAGATTAACACTTAGTTCATTTTTTCAGAGACAAAATCCACCCGATTTAACGTCTGTGATAGTTCACGTTTACAAGATAAACTAACATGGGTTTTGTTTTCCTCAGTCAAGATTGATTCAGCCCTGCATGAGGACATCGCGTAATATTCATTAGCCATGCGGCCCTCTATTGGACGATTATCTAGAGAACGTCATCACAAGCAATTAATATTCATGAGCCAGTCCTTCACTGTGGCGAGATCAAAGCCTATAGAAATGCATGCGTAATTTCGCCTAGGGTACTTTAGGTGTTTGTGAACAGAAGTTGTTGTCGTTGACTGTTATTAAACCAATCTTTAAATTATGTTGCATTATTCTAATTATTATACTGTGTAAATGTCTCTAGGAAAATGTGTAAAATAAATGTTATTTTAATTATGCAATTTTTTTCTCACT
>JALXFT010002712.1:0-20000 GCA_023376895.1 Aspiorhynchus laticeps
GGCGAGCGCGAGCCGCTTTAAACTGAAACTATAAACTTATAGGCTACTGTATCTTACGAGTTTTTATAGCCCTTCATATAAAGCTTGTCACATGTTTAGAACAAATTGCATAATGCACTTTCTCCGCAGTAGTTCAGTCTGTGTCCTCCCTAGATATTTTATCAGATGTGCTCGTATCAAACTACTGTATATCAATATTAACTGTATTGCTTCATAATAATGTATCGATTATAAAGAATATATCGATATATCGTACAAACTCTATATACCGCCCAGCCCTAGCTTTAATTAAAATGCCTAAAGCTAAAATCCTCTTGTATTCGTGTTTTTAAACCTGTTTAAACCAACAAAAGAGAACATTATAACCTTTTAAGTCCACAACACCAGTTAAATGCTTCCTTTTGTGATCTGATAGCTTCTTGTCACAGAATGAGGCAGAAAATATGTTCCATAGGCTACTAATGCATTGATTAGCAATGGATTTTAAATATACTTAATTATGAAAATACCAGAGATGGCTTGAATAACACAGACAAACTATATATTGTCGTAGCCGAGTGTTTAATGTATTTGTTTTATCATTCAAAACGTTTACATCTTCTGTTTACTCAGTTACAGGAATAGCAATGCCTTTGTCCATATTGGGGATTTCCTGGAGCTTCATTAGTTCCATATACAGTGTGTGTGTGTGTGTGTATACATATATGTACATGTATGTATGTATGTATGTGTATATATATATATATATATATATATATATATATATATATATATATATATATACATATATATAACAAGTATCGGTTCAGGCACCGTTTAGGCACCGGCACCGTTTTAAAAGTATCGATTTTGGTTTTAAAAAAAAAACGATACCCAACCCTACTGACCACAAGTAGGGTATAAGTTAACCTCATTAAATATTTTAATTGTGAAAGTAAGAAATTGATTAATGGAAAGAGCTTTATAGTTACAACAATTATAGTTACATGTTTGCTAACGAAATAAACCAATAAATGCCATTTGTGTGGTGTGTTTTTTGTTGGTTAAGTGCTAGTCTAATTTCAACATGCAGTTTATAGGAGACGTTTACTAGCCTAGGTCTTTAATTAACAGTAACGTTAATTTGTGCGCAGCCTACATTCCAAACTGTCCTGGTTGAAGTGTAGCCTTAATGTAATTGGTCAACTATGTTGTTTTGAGTAAATTAATAGCATTCCCGCTGAAAAAAACAAAGCGTTCTAGCACTAAAATGCTTGGGAACTAATGTGGTCGGAACCAACGTTTACAGGACTGCGTTCTCTGGACTCCTCTCAAGCGGAGGACTTCTACATTCCGATTGGTTGCCGCCGAACCGCGTCATAGCTCATTACCATAAAGTTGACTTGATTTCAACTCTCCTCGACGCTCTCACCGCCCAAAACTCGCCGCAACGCTCTCGCCGGAGCTCGCCGCCGGCTCACATTGAAAATGAATGACTTACGGCCACTTTGACGCTCTCGCCGCCTGCGGTGTGAACGCACAGTTACGTTTTAGACGCCATATTATCCGTTGAACTCTATTTTGACAACAAAAATAATTCCATACACAGCTACAGCACTGTTTTGCGTCTCAGTGATTCGTTCCTGAATGAATCAATCGTTTAAATGATTCGGTTCAATCACAATGACTCACTTATTAACACTGCCACCTACTGGAGGTTTTAATTAATTTCACATTTACAGTATTTTATTTTTATTTTTAAAATAACTTCAAATATCAGTATTCACTGTGTTATGTATCAAAACATTATTTATTAATTTGTAATTGCAGATTAAATGCATTAAACAGTGTGTAAACACCGCTTCAGACGCAGCTTCTGTGATTCCTCTGCATTGCAAAGATTAATTTTATTGATACTGATTTAATTTGTTTGGTAACGGCCCAAATGTCTTATACGAATTGACTAATTAAATTTAACTCTAATTAAAACATTTGAAAATTGTGAAAATTTATATATATAAAAAAAAAGTAAATATTAGCTTACTAAGTTTACTCTAAAATAATTGTATTTGTATTTAATACTCCTTTTTATTTTAAAATATAATAGTATTATCACACTATTGTTTTGTTTATTATTTTATTTAAAAAAAAAATCTAACTATTTAAACTAAATGTGACATGCTCACAAAATCTACTACATAACACTCTATAAAACATATTGTGGCGGGAGGAGCAAACGACAGACACAGTGGGTGTGGCGTCAGGCCTCGGAGAGGTTTTATTAAACAGAAATAATAAAACAAAGTGTCTAAAGAGGTTAAAGTGTCCAAAATAAACAGGGGATCTGGTGTCCTCGTCGTGCTGCGAGGTTTGTGAAGGATGGGCAGTGTTCAAGAAGGAAGGGTCCAGGTAAGGGTTGGAGTCCGGCGGCCGCACGTGCTCCCCTCGCGGGTCCGGGGTGCGAGGGACGGCGGCTTCGTGTAGCGGCTTCGTCCTCCTTTGGCCCGCGGCGCTTCTGGGGATTGTACGGCCCGGCATCCTGGCCCGTCAGCCGTCTCGCGGGTGCGGTCCTCGTCCGGACCGCGGGTCCGGCAGCTCGCGCCTTTGGCGGCACCCGTTCCCTCAACGCTCCCTTCCTGGACCCACGAGGACACCAGTGTGCATGCACGGGGAAGAGACCGGTCTCCAGAGGAGAGGCGCAACCGGCATATAACCGCTGCGGTGATGAGGCTCCATTCACTTCAGGTGTGCCTCATCACACGCCGTCAGACCTGGCTGTTTCAGCGCCCCTCCTCTCTCACACACCCACTCCCGTCGGGAGCCTGGTGAAGGGCGGCGATTAAGGGACGGGGAGATGCTGATAATTAGGGGGAGGCAGCCGACTCGTCACATCCCCCCCCCCCAAGCGACATCCCCGTCATCCGGCCACCACCCACACAGGAGTGCTACCTTCCTCAACCAGGCTCCAGCGGTCGGAGTGGGCGGGGCAGGGATTCCTCTCCGGGCAACTCTCCCTCTCGCACCGCGCCGGAACCGGGACAGAGAAACCGGGTTTTAGTCGACAGCCTCAACCAACCACAGGGTAAATGACAATAAAAAGGAACGTCACTTACCCATTTGGTGGCTGGGAGGCCGTCTCCGTCGTTCCTCCGTCCCAGTGCGGATTTCCATGAACTTTTGCGAGCGAGAGGGGATGACGTCATCGGGTGTTGCCCAACTGCGCTGTCTAAGCTCCGCCTTGCCTGCATTCTCCACCAGTGTGGCGGGAGGAGCAAACAACAGACACAGTGGGTGTGGCGTCAGGCCTCGGAGAGGTTTTATTAAACAGAAATAATAAAACAAAGTGTCTAAAGGGGTTAAAGTGTCCAAAATAAACAGGGGATCTGGTGTCCTCGTCATGCTGCGAGGTTTGTGAAGGATGGGCAGTGTTCAAGAAGGAAGGGTCCAGGTAAGGGGTGGAGTCCGGCGGCCGCACGTGCTCCCCTGGCGGGTCCGGGGCGCGAGGGGCGGCGGCTTCGTGTAGCGGCTTCGTCCTCCTTTGGCCCGCAGCGCTTCTGGGGATTGTACGGCCCGGCATCCTGGCCCGTCAGCCATCTCGCGGGTGCGGTCCTCGTCCGGACCGCGGGTCCGGCAGCTCGCGCCTTTGGCGGCACCCGTTCCCTCAACGCTCCCTTCCTGGACCCACGAGGACACCAGTGTGCATGCACGGGGAAGAGACCGGTCTCCCGAAGGGGGGGCGCACTCGGCATATAACAGCGGCGGTGATGAGACTCCATTCACTTCAGGTGTGCCTCATCACACGCCGCCAGACCTGGCTGTTTCAGCGCCCCTCCTCTCTCACACACCCACTCCCGTCGGGAGCCTGGTGAAGGGCGGCGATTAAGGGACGGGGAGATGCTGATAATTAGGGGGAGGCAGCCGACTCGTCACAATATACAGTGTTTTGTATAAATACAATAAATAATTATATTTTTTAACTCAATTTAAATTTATATGTTACTCCGGGCAAGTAACTTTTATACTCGGACAAGTAAAAGCAAGAATGCTTAATGTCAAGCCCTGACTATAATCATGATAATAAATATCCATACCGTTATAATCTGTTTTGCCTCGTCAGGTGGAGCGTCAGAAGCTGAAGACGGAGGAGAGCAGCATGCGTCTGTGTGCGGAGAAAGGCCGCCTGGATCGCTCGCTCAACTCCGTCGAACAGGAGCTGCAGGACGCGCAGAGACAGATCGTGCTGCTGCAGGTACGCGCTTTATTAGCTCGTTCGCATGCTAACGCTAATCATGAACTGTGTCATCCTATAACGTGTGTGTGATGTTTTTCATCGCTGTGCATATAAGGAAGAGTTGTGCGGCGTCAAACAGAAGATTGCGTTGTGTCTGGTGAGTAAAGGCCTGTTCACACCAAGAACGATAACTATATTAGCGTGCACACCAATGGACGATAACTACAACGATAACTATAACGATAACTATATTAGCGTGCACACCAATGGACGATAACTATAACGATAACTATATTAGCGTGCACACCAATGGACGATAGCTAAAAAGATAACCATAACGATAACTATATTAGCGTGCACACCAATGGACGATAACTATAACGATAACTATATTAGCGTGCACACCAATGGACGATAGCTAAAAAGATAACCATAACGATAACTATATTAGCGTGCACGCCAATGGACGATAACTATAACGATAACTATATTAGCTTGCACACCAATGGACGATAGCTAAAAAGATAACCATAACGATAACTATATTAGCGTGCACACCAATGGACGATAACTAAAAAGATAACTATAACGATAACTATATTAGCGTGCACGCCAATGGACGATAACTATAACGATAACTATATTAGCTTGCACACCAATGGACGATAGCTAAAAAGATAACCATAACGATAACTATATTAGCGTGCACACCAATGGACGATAACTAAAAAGATAACTATAACGATAACTATATTAGCTTGCACACCAATGGACGATAACTATAACGATAACTATATTAGCGTGCACACCAATGGACGATAACTATAACGATAACTATATTAGCGTGCACACCAATGGACGATAACTAAAAAGATAACTATAACGATAACTATATTAGCTTGCACACCAATGGACGATAACTATAACGATAACTATATTAGCGTGCACACCAATGGACGATAACTATAACGATAACTATATTAGCTTGCACACCAATGGACGATAGCTAAAAAGATAACCATAACGATAACTATATTAGCGTGCACGCCAATGGACGATAACTATAACGATAACTATATTAGCGTGCACACCAATGGACGATAGCTAAAAAGATAACCATAACGATAACTATATTAGCGTGCACACCAATGGACGATAACTATAACGATAACTATATTAGCGTGCACACCAATGGACGATAGCTAAAAAGATAACCATAACGATAACTATATTAGCGTGCACGCCAATGGACGATAACTATAACGATAACTATATTAGCTTGCACACCAATGGACGATAGCTAAAAAGATAACCATAACGATAACTATATTAGCGTGCACACCAATGGACGATAACTAAAAAGATAACTATAACGATAACTATATTAGCGTGCACGCCAATGGACGATAACTATAACGATAACTATATTAGCTTGCACACCAATGGACGATAGCTAAAAAGATAACCATAACGATAACTATATTAGCGTGCACACCAATGGACGATAACTAAAAAGATAACTATAACGATAACTATATTAGCTTGCACACCAATGGACGATAACTATAACGATAACTATATTAGCGTGCACACCAATGGACGATAACTATAACGATAACTATATTAGCGTGCACACCAATGGACGATAACTAAAAAGATAACTATAACGATAACTATATTAGCTTGCACACCAATGGACGATAACTATAACGATAACTATATTAGCGTGCACACCAATGGACGATAACTATAACGATAACTATATTAGCTTGCACACCAATGGACGATAGCTAAAAAGATAACCATAACGATAACTATATTAGCGTGCACGCCAATGGACGATAACTATAACGATAACTATATTAGCTTGCACACCAATGGACGATAGCTAAAAAGATAACCATAACGATAACTATATTAGCGTGCACGCCAATGGACGATAACTATAACGATAACTATATTAGCTTGCACACCAATGGACGATAGCTAAAAAGATAACCATAACTATAACTATATTAGCGTGCACACCAATGGACGATAACTATAACGATAACTATAACGATAACTATATTAGCGTGCACACCAATGGACGATAACTAAAAAGATAACTACAACGATAACTATATTAGTGTGCACACCAATGGACGATAACTATAAAGATAACTACAACGATAACTATATTAGCGTGCACACCAATGGACGATAACTAAAAAGATAACTACAACGATAACTATATTAGCTTGCACACCAATGGACGATAAGTAAAAAGATAACTACAATGATAGCTATATTAGCGTGCACACCAATGGACGATAACTATAACGATAACTATATTAGCTTGCACACCAATGGACGATAACTATAAAGATAATTATAACGATAACTATATTAGCGTGCACACCAATGGACGATAACTATAAAGATAATTATAACGATAACTATATTAGCGCGCACACCAATGGACGATAACTATAAAGATAATTATAACGATAACTATATTAGCGCGCACACCAATGGACGATAACTATAAAGATAATTATAACGATAACTATATTAGCGTGCACACCAATGGACGATAACTATAAAGATAATTATAACGATAACTATATTAGCGTGCACACCAATGGACGATAACTAAAAAGATAACTATAACGATAACTATATTAGCGTGCACACCAATGGACGATAACTACAACGATAACTATAACGATAACTATATTAGCGTGCACACCAATGGACGATAACTACAATGATAACTATATTAGCGTGCACACCAATGGACGATAACTAAAAAGATAACTATAACGATAACTATATTAGCGTGCACACCAATGGACGATAACTATAACGATAACTATATTAGCGTGCACACCAATGGACGATAGCTAAAAAGATAACTACAACGATAACTATATTAGCGTGCACACCAATGGACGATAACTAAAAAGATAACTATAACGATAACTATATTAGCGTGCACACCAATGGACGATAACTAAAACGATAACTACAACGATAACTATATTAGCGTGCACACCAATGGACGATAACTAAAAAGATAACTATAACGATAACTATATTAGCGTGCACACCAATGGACGATAACTATAACGATAGCTATATTAGCGTGCACACCAATGGACGATAACTATAACGATAACTATATTAGCGTGCACACCAATGGACGATAACTAAAAAGATAACTATAACGATAACTATATTAGTGTGCACACCAATGGACGATAACTACAACGATAACTATATTAGCGTGCACACCAATGGACGATAACTATAACGATAACTATATTAGCGTGCACACCAATGGACGATAACTATAAAGATAACTACAACGATAACTATATTAGCGTGCACACCAATGGACGATAACTAAAAAGATAACTATAACGATAACTATATTAGTGTGCACACCAATGGACGATAACTATAAAGATAACTACAACGATAACTATATTAGCATGCACACCAATGTACAATTACTATATAACGATATCCCTATCTATACTAGTGTTCACAACAACAGATAATAACAATAGATTGTTCTGAAAGTGATTCCGATGATATTGTTCCTCTGTCGTTATCGTTACTGTTGCGTTGTGGACTTTATTCTCAATTAGAGCGATTATTGAAACTTTATAGTTGTCGTTAACTGTATAGTTATCCTCCTCGGTGTGAACGTACTTTAAGAGCAGGTCGTGTTTGTGTTTAATGTGCTTCGTAGTGAGGTAGAGCATCAGGAATAGGGCTGCGTGATTAAACGAACGCGACTCGTCAGTAAAGACGGTTCTGTGATTAGTAGTAATCTCACTTTCAGATGGAGCAGCATTTATTACACAGAGCCGTAGTTCACTGACAAGCTACGCAAAAAAATCGCAGATTATATAATCGCGCAATTATGAAATCGTTCGCGATAATGAAAGCTGTTTGCGTAGCTTCTCAGTGAACTTCGTCTCTGTGTAGTAAGTGCTGAAAATACCACATTTAATTTCGTTCCATCGTGCAGCCCTAATCATCGGGGTTGCTATGGTTTCTGCTGTTGCTATGGTTACAGTGGGTTGTCTCTGTTAGTTCACTGCGGTCTGCGTGTGTTCCAGGCTCAGCTGGCGGAGCTGGAGCAGAGTCACAGCGCCGGCGAGCAGGCGTTGCGTTTGCGCGAGGACGAGCGACTGCGTGTCAGAGACGCCGAGCGGACGCTGGCGGCCCGAGAGAGAGCGCACCGGCAGCGCGTCAAGGGTCTGGAGGAGCAGGTGTTTACGCTGAAGGAGCAGCTCCAGCAGGAGATCCGTCGCAGAACGCCGGTCAGCTGATCCAGACCGAGCCACCTCGTTTACAGTGTTTGTGTGCTACATGGGTCATGTTTCTGGACGTTTCTTAACACATGTGACCCAGGGGGCGTATTACAGAATGTTAGGTGTTAACTTAAAGGGATAGTTCACCCAAAAATGAAAATTCTGTCATTAATTACTCACCCTTCTGTCGTTCCAAACCCATAAAACCTTTGTTTATCTTCAGAACACAAATTAAGATATTTCTGATGCAATCCGAGAGCTCTCTGACCCTCCATAGACAGCAACACAACTGAAATGTTCCCAGGTCCAGAAACAAAATTATCCATTTTTCTTTTATGCCAAAAATCATTAGGATATTAAGATCATGTTCCATGAAGATATTTCCTACTGTAAATATATGAAAACTTAATTTTTGATTAGTAATATGCATTGCTAAGAACTTCATTTGAACAACTTTAAAGATGATTTTCTTAATATTTAGATTTTTTTGCACCCTCAGATTCCAGATTTTCATATTTCATATTGTCCGATCATAACAAACCATACATCAATGGAAAGATTATTTATTCAGCTTTCAGATGATGTATACATCTCAATTTCAAAAAATTTACCATTATGATATTGTGGTCGCATATTTGACCTTTGTTAGAAAAATGTTACTTTTAACAGAATAACAGAATTGTGACTTTTTAAAATTACTTTTCTGAGTTTATATTCACAATTCCGACTTTATTTCTTGCAAAGGAAAACAAAAAGTGAGATATAAACTCAGAATTCTTACTTTTTTCGAATTAATATCTCACAATTTAGTTTTTTGTTCCCACCACAGAATAAAAAATAGAAAATGTAATTAATAAAGGTAACTTTTTATCTCACAATTCTGACTTTTCAGAATTGCGATTTTATTTTATACCCTGAATTGCGAGAAAAAAGGTCTGAATTGTAAGCAAGTTGCAATTGCCTTTTATATTTTATTCAGTGGCAGAAACAAGCTTCCATATGAATATTATAAAACCCGAGAGTAATATTAACCCCTAAACCAAAAAAAAAAAGATATATATTTTGCTTAAAGAAAGTTAAGGCTAGTTTTAGGACCAATTTTAGTTTAGTTTTTTACAATGTGACTTTATTATAATGAGACTTAAGCACATTTTATTCTCTTAATTCATGTTACTGTAATAAAAAGAGTTTTTTAGACATATTTAGACACACTCGACACAAACACTTGAATATTTTACTGTAATATTTATAGTTCATGTGAATGAGACTCAGTAATTGATTGAAGTGAATTTTTCTGAGAACTTTTTTTTTTAATATCTGAAACAATTGTGAACTGTAATGTTTTATAATTTGTATTGCAGTAATATTACTATAATGTTTTTACCTCTGATTGTTGACAGGTGAGTTTTATTAATCAGTGATGTAATTCCTCACCCTCTGAATCTGAAATATAAACATAATCAACACTCGTTGATATGAGTTCTGCTGTTGATTTTCTGTCGTTGGAGATTAATTCATTAACACAAGACCAAAGAAAACGTTCTTCTCTCGACGCGATTCTTTGAAACTATCTCAAAAGTCTGTTGCTCTTGCGTAGAAACTAACGGTTTCTGTCGGAAATGGTGCGAAATACTGAAGTGAGACACTTGACGGCAAACTATATCAATAATTGTTATTTTAATTCATTTTCAAAAGCAATAATATTACGGTGCAGGTTACATACAGTTAAGCCAGAAGCAAAGAAAACAGATCTCGAGCGATCATAATCACGTAAATTGTGAACTAACGTTACTAAGAAACAATAAAAAAGCATTTTAACAGTTTTCTACTCTGTTTAGTCTGGTTTGGTTTATGTGTGCGAAGTCTTAAGGTCCTTGCACACGGAGTCAGAAATTTTCGTAAAATTTGCGATTTTTCCGTATTCGTCATCCTTTCCTATCAAAATGCTTGCAATGGATGCGAAAACACAGGAAATCGGAAATGGTCCGATTATTTTTTTTTTCGTACGAAATGTGTAAACGTGATTGACGCAACATGAGGTCGTATCCATTTTTTTAACGTGCGAAAATCTGGTTTGGATTATGTGTGCGAAATCTTAAGGTCCTTGCACACCGAGTCCGAAATTTTCGTAAAAATTTTTTCGCTTTTTCCGTATTCGTCATCCTTTCCTATCAAAATGCTTGCTACGGATGCGAAAACGCAAAAAATCAAAACTGATCCGAATTTATGACGAACGAAAATTTCATATGCAGTGTGTAAACGTGATTAACGCAACATGAGGTCATATTTATTTTTTTAACGTGCGAAAATCTGGTTTGGTTTATGTGTGCGAAGTCTTAAGGTCTTTGCACGCCGAGTCCAAAACTTTCGTAAAATTTGCGCTTTTTCGTATTCGTCATCCTTTCCTATTAAAATGTTTGCTACGGATGCGAAAACGCAGAAAATCGAAAATGGTCCGAATTTGTTTTTTTACGTGCGAAAATTTCGGACGAGAAATTTTCAAAGACCTTTAGTCTTTTGTAATGTTGCAAGAATTGTTTTTATACACATTAAAATGACTTGAAATGTGCCTATTCTATAAGAAAGTTTCATGTTTGTAGACTCAGTTTAAACGTACAGTACAAAAACGTTTATTAATAATTTGCAAAAATAGTTTGGAACCGCTAATGTTACAGTAAATGGTGAGTATGTCGAAGTCTGCGTTCAGTAGCATTCTTCAGGTGATGATTGATGACAGATCAGTGCTTACAGGTCTAGACCTCTGACCTGAGATCACGTGTGAGGGTTCGAGTCTGACAAAATAAAAAAGTAAACGACAGCACTGGACGACAAACAGTAATAATACAAACGGTTCCTCTGCACCAGTGTAACCGATACAGTAGCACCAGCGGCAACATACAGGCCAAATATTCATCCAAACCATTGATTATTACAGTAAATATCAGTTTACAAGAGCCTAGATGATCTCAGCTAACACAGATATGTTCTAAGAACGTTCCATTAATGTTACCGGAAGAACATTTGTTCATAACTTTAAGAGAACCTTGCAAGAATGTTAGCTGATATGCTCAACCCGATCTCATGAATGTGCGTCTCAATGCCACGATTTTCTGTCTCTATTTGGCGGACTATTTATGGACTTTGGCGTGCATATGATGCGCAATTGGTAGGTTTAGGGGTGTGTATTATATGCACGCCAACATATGCAATCATATGCATGCAAAAATTGCATATTATATGCAAGCCAACATATGCAATCATATGCATGCAAAAAGTGCGTATTGTATGCAAGCCAACATATGCAATCATATGCATGCAAAAATTGCATATTATATGCAAGCCAACATATGCAATCATATGCATGCAAAAAGTGCGTATTGTATGCAAGCCAACATATGCAATCATATGCATGCAAAAATTGCATATTATATGCAAGCCAACATATGCAATCATATGCATGCAAAAAGTGCGTATTATATGCAAGCCAACATATGCAATCATATGCATGCAAAAAGTGCGTATTATATGCACGCCAACATATGCAATCATATGCATGTGAAAATTGCGTATTATATGCAAGCCAACATATGCAATCATATGCATGCAAAAATTTCTTATTATATGCAAGCCAACATATGCAATCATATGCATGCAAAAATTGCGTATTTTATGCACGCCAACATATGCAATCATATGCATGCAAAAATTGCATATTATATGCATGCCAACATATGCAATCATATGCATGCAAAAATTGCGTATTATATGCATGCAATCATATGCATGCGAAAATTGCGTATTATATACACCTCAAACACCTGCGTATTGCATGCACGCCAAAGTCAGTTTCTGCGTATAAATGGCACGTAAAATAAAAAATAAATAAATTGTGCTATTAATATGCATTTTCATGAGATGGGGCTCAGCTGCTGGAGAAACACATGAAGAGGAAAGAGTCCGATGGCTTTAGGGCTGAAACGCATTTTAAGCAAGTATACAAACACAAGCTTGTCGCGTTAAGAAATGGCTGTCAAAAGTTTTTGAACAGTAAGATTTTTTATGGTTTTTAAAGAAGTGTCTTCTGCTCACCAACCCTGCATTTATTTGATTCAGAGCACAGCAAAAACTGTAATATTGTGAAATATTTTTACTATTTAAAATAACTGTTTTCTATGTGAATATGTGTTAAACTGTAATTTATTTCTGTGATCAAAGCTGTATTTTCAGCATCATTACTGCAGTCTTCAGTGTCACATGATCTTCAGAAATCATAATAATATGCTGATTTACTGCTCAAGAAACATTATTATTATGTTGAAAACAGTTGAGTAGAATTTTTTCAGGTTTCTTTGATGAATAGAAAGTTCGAAGAACAGCATTTATCTGAAATAGAAATCTACTATAACATTATAAATATCTTTATCATCACTTTTGATCAATTTAAAGCATCCTTGATAAAAAAAGTATTAATTTCTATAATTTCTTTCCCAAAAAAATTAATTAATTAAGCCGACTCCAAGCTTTTGAATGGTATATTAGTATATAATGTTACAAAAGCTTTTTATTTCAGATAAATGCTGATTTTTGGATCTTTCTATTCATCAAAGAATTCTGAAAAAAATGCACTCAACTGTTTTAAATAATAATAATAATAATAAATGTTTCTTGAGCAGCAAATCAGCATATTATAATGATTTCTGAAGATCATGTGACACTGAAGACTGGAGTAATGATGCTGAAAATACAGCTTTGATCACAGAAATAAATTACAGTTTAACACATATTCACATAGAAAACAGCTGTTTTAAATAATAAAAATATTTCACAATCTCAGTTTTTGCTGTATTTTAGATCAAATAAATGCAGGCTTGGTGAGCAGAAGAGACTTCTGTGAAACACATTAAAAATCAGAAGCGTTTGACTGGTAGTGTGTGTGAAACAGCATTGTGTTTGCGCACTCGCGCAGGTGTTTCTGTCCCAAAGCTGGAGTTGTGGTGTTTAGCAGGATCCGCAGCTCTTGGCGCAGCTGGAACCCATCGCCCCGCACTGACCGCTGAGCGCAGCTACACCGCAGCGCGAGAACTGATCGCGACACAGATCCGCTGCAGAGAGAACACAGAGAACACGTTACACAGGTTCAGCGGAGGAACGCGGCGAAGCACCGAACACACGCTCACCTCTCAGCAGCTCCTCGTGAGCGCAGACCGTCCTCACACAGATCTCCTTGTTAATCACGTAAACCCGCCGCAGACTGAACACAACACACACACACACACAGCAAACACTTACGCTTTAACTCTTACACATTGCATTGGTAACTAGAGTTAAGTACTCAAATAAAACCGAATGAAGGTTAATAGTGCTGTCAAACGATTAATCGTGATTAATCACATTCAAAATAAGTTTTTGTTTACATAATATATGTGTGTACTGTGTATATTTATTATGTATATATAAATACACACACATGCATGTATATATTTGAGAAATATTTTATGTTTATATATTAAATATATTTATAAATAATATAAATTATATGAAAATACATATATGCATGTCAATACATGTTAATATTTTCAAAATATATACATGTATGTTTGTGAATTTATATATACATAATAAATATACACAGTACACACACATATAAACAAAAACTTTTATTTTGGATGCGATTAATCGTTTGACAGCACTAAATTATTTATAATAGAAATTATGAATATAAATTTAGACATGTAAATACATATGTAGTATTTTCAAAATGTATACTGTATGTGTGTGTATTCATATATACATAATAAATATACACAGCACACACATATATTATGCAAACAAAAAATGTATTTTGAATGTGATTAATCACGATTAATCGTTTGACAGCACTAAAATAAATATATTTAATATATAAACAAAACATTTTTCTGAAATATATACATGCATGTGTGTGTATTTATATATACATAATAAATAGTGCTGTCAAATTATTAATTGCATCCAAAATAAAAGTTTTTTTACATAATATGTTTGTGTACTGTGTATATTTATTATGTATATATAAATACACACACATACAGTATATATTTAGAAAATATTTACATGTATATATTTTTATTTATGTAATTTATATTGTATATAAATATATTTAATATACAAATATAACATATTTTTCATAAATACATGTATTTATATATACATAATAAATATACACACATATATTATGTAAATAAAAACTTATTTTGGATTTTGATTAATCATTTGACAACACTAAAATAAATATATTTAATATATAAACATATTTTTCTGAAATATATACATGCATGTGTGTATTTATATATACATAATAAATATACACAACACACTTATATATTATGTAAACAAACATTTTTATTTTGAATGTGATTAATCGCGATTAATCGTTTGACAGCACTAATAAATAGAAATCAAATAAAATTGTGTGAGTGCAGACCTGTAGAAGCAGATGCTGTTGAGACACTGTTTGCACGGCTGATGGACGGAATACAGACGAGTGCAGGGATACTGTTCCTCACGACAGTCTGCACACAACAATGTATTATTATGCATTATTATATGAATATGCAGTCATATGCATGCATTTCCAGAACAGAAATCTGAACATTCGTTCAAAATTCTTGTAGAGTTAAAGGCTTCTCCAGAGGGGAACACCATAAATCAGAGAATACTGTCAGAAAACAAACATGTTTTTAGGAGTGAAATGTGGTATAAATCAGTGTGAATGAAATATGAACAAACCTTCACAATATAGAGAGGAATGAAACTAAAGTTTGGCGTTTATAAGAGAAATAACTCTGTTTTGAGTTGAGAATTGAAATCTGCAGACACAAATAAATAAAGTGCAATAAAAGAAACACTTAAATGTGTGTTTTGGATGTTTTTTTTCCACTTGTCTGAAAGCTAAATTGAGCGGTGCATGAAAAAACATTGGTATAGCAATTGTTTTCGGTAATTGTAATGAAGCAAAATAATGTAAAATAAAAAAGAACTTAATGCCAGGCCGATCTCGCAGCAATTCGTACATATTTTACGAGGTGGCTAATTCGTACGAATTCGTACGACCTCACTCGTACAAATTCATACGATTTTTGCTAAATCGTACGTATTTTACGATTTGCACAATTCGTATGAATTTGTACGAATGACCTACACCTATCCCCGCCCCTAAACCTACCCGTCACTGGGGTTTAGACAAATCGTTCAAAATTGTACGAGTGAGGTCGTAAGAATTCATACGAATTAGCCACCTCGTAAAATACGTACGAATTGGTTGTGAGATAGCGTTGGAAATGCTGGCAACTAACTGAAATAAAATAAATTGAAGTACTAAAATGATTAAAACTAAAACAGAAATGAAAATAAATTACAGCTAAATAGAAATATTTAAAAAAAATGACAAACGCACTCAAAAAGATTACTAAAACTTAAAATATACTGAAGCTGAATATACTGAAAATATACAACCGTTACCCTAGTAAAAAATAAATATACTTAAATATACTGAAATACATTTATTTCATGCTAAGTATACTACAAATACATGTTTGTATTTATGTACTTAATAAAATGCCCTGCAATTGTACTTTTAGTATACTAAACTGGTATACTTACCAAAAATTGGAACAACTAATTTTGTACTTGATGCACTTTAATTGTGTTGAAGTACAATTAAAGATATACTTAGTATCGCTGGTTACTGGAGTAACCGTGGTTCTATGAACGGTGGAAGACTGCCAGAGGCGGTCAACACAAGGTGGAAGGAGTCGCGTCTCGCGCATCACATCGAGAATCTCGTATTAATTCAGTCACACGTGACCTTGACCGATGACTTGTCGGAAGCTATATCTCATAGTCATTCTCAATCCGAGTGACCAGAGACTCTGGCGGTCTTCCACCATTCACAGAACCACGGTTACTCCAGTAACCAGCGTTCTATTTCACTGTTTCAGACCGCCAGAGACGGTCAACACATGGTGGAAGACGAATACAGCCAAGTCACGAGGATATAAGCTCAAACATCTTCTGAAAGTATGGCAGAACTGATCAGGGAAGAAGGAGCCACATTAAGTCGATAAAATCTTGTGAATGTGCAAGGTGATGCTCATGTAGCTGCCGCACATATTTCCGAGAGAGGCACACCCTGTAATGCTGCATAAGAAGTAGCCAATGCTCGAGAGGTATGACACTTAACAGTTGCAGGCAATACACAACCTGTCGCATGATATGCTTCCACAATAGACTCCGCCACCCAGTGAGCAAGCCTTTGTTTTGACAAAGGTGCACCTTTCTTGCCGGGTCCAAAACAGACAAAAAGCTGGTCTGCGACGCGCCATGAGGCAGTCCTCAATACATACTGCTTCAACATACGGACTGGGCATAGGGCTGCCCGCGAGGCCCTTCCCTCCTGCGTGAATGCTGCCAGCTGAATAGGTTGATTCATGAACTGAGGTGGCAATACCTTGGGCTGAAAGGCTGGATTCGGCCAGAGTGTAACCTGACTGTCCTCTGGTCCCCAACTGAGACACTGCGAACTCACAGACAATGCATGCAACTCGCTGACTCTTCTGGCTGACGTTATGGCCAACAGAAATGCTGTCTTCATCGAGAGACTCCTTATGTCTACTCGCTCAACAGGCTCATAGGGTGCTAAACACAACCTGTCCAATACAACCTGTAAATCCCACTGGGAACATACTGCCCGTACTGGTGGCTTCAGATGTACAGCCCCTCTAAGAAAAGCCACCACTAGTCTATTCGCACCGATTGATACCTGATCCACAGGGTCTGACAGGGCAGCCACAAACACTTTAAGTGTGGCTGGAGATCGTCCAGCATCCAACAAATATTCCAACAGGAAGTCCAACACCACACTGATCGGGCAATCAGTTGGGCTGAGAGCCCGGTCTGCGCACCAAGAGCCAAAATGCTTCTACTTACTCGCATAAGTGCGGTGCGTTGAAGGAGCCCTAGCACTCATGACCGTATTCCTCACTCCTGCTGAATATTGGGATAGCATCCTCTCAACCCCAGGGGCCAGATGTACAATTTCAGCCTGCCTGGGAAAGGATGCCACAACGCTTCCTCCATTTGTGACAGCAGATCCTTCCGAACTGGCAGCGGCTGAGGCGGACCAGTTGTCAGAGTCAATAGGAGGCTGAACCAAGGCATTGCTGGCCAACAAGGAGCCATTAAAAGGAGTCTGTGATGTCTCTCCTGCACCCGCGTCAGGACAGACCAAAGAAGAGGAATTGGAGGAAAGGCATAGAGGAGTAGATCTGGCCACTCATGGGCCAGAGCATCCTGTCCCAATGAACCCTCTTCCTCCTGCGCTGAAAACCATAGGGGACAATGTGTCGTCAACTTGCTGGCAAAAAGGTCTATGGCCGCTGTCCCGTAATCCTTCCAAATTGTCTGAACAACCTCCTTGTGTAGGCACCATTCCCCTGGTTTCAGTCCCGAACGGGAAAGTGAGTCCGCAAGACGGTTGCAGCAACCGGGAATGTGGTTTGCTCTGACTGAAGGGAAGTGCTTGTACGCCCAACACAGGAGCCTTCTCGTTAACTGGAGACAGGGTAGGAACCATGTGCCCCCCTGGTGGTTGATTAAAAATACCACTGTTGTATTGTCCGTCCTTACCAGAATGTGTCTCCCTGACAGTTCTTGGCTGAAATGTCTCAAAGTCAGAAACACCGCCCATAGTTCCAGAAGATTGATGTGAGAGGCCCTTAATTGTGGGTTCCAACTGCCCCCTACACCACGGTGTTGCCACAGTCCTCCCCACCCGCTGAGGGAGGCATCCGTGGTTACCACCTCCCTGCGTGCTGGGGGCGGCCCAACTGGAACTCCCTTCTGAAGAAACCTGTCCCTCCTCCAAAGTCTCAGGGAGGCAGCACAACTGGTTGTGACCCGAACCAGTGTGCCTCGATTGCAAACTGGTGACAAGTGTCTGGCTATTAACCAACGTTGAAACGGGCGAAGATGTAAGAGGCCCAGTTGGATGACTGAAGATGCTGCCGTGAGAAGGCCTGCCAATTGTAGGAAGCTGATGAAGGGCAGCTTGTAATGAACCTGGAACCTTGCTAGAGTTCCCTGCAATACTTGCCTTCTGCCCACAGTGAGGGTAGCTCTCATTGCCCTGGAATCCAACTGCATTCCCAGAAAACACACCGACTGGCTTGGGGTTAGGCAGCTCTTCTGAAAGTTCACCCTTAGACCCAATGTGGCCACATGAAACAACAAGCGCTGTGTGTTGTCGACAGCCTGTTGGTATGATCTGGCGCACAACAGCCAATTGTCCAGGTACGGAAGCTTGAGGCTCTTGTTTAAGCGCCTGAGATCCAGGATGGGCCTGAAACTTCCATCCTTCTTCCGAACAAGAAAATATTTTGAGTGGAACCCTCCCGGGTTGGACACGGGGGTCCACTGGTTCTATTGCACCCTTCTCCAACAAGTTTTGGATCTCTTTTTAAAGGGCCAGGACCTGATGCGGATCCCTGACAACTGTCGGATGAACCTGGGTGCTCACTGGGGGGTCTGTGACGGAACTGAAGACAATATCCTTTCTCTAGTGTATCGAGAAGCCACTTGTTGTCTGTAATGCCTCTCCAATGATGTAACTGAAAGGCCGAAAACTGTCCCGTCACAGACCCTGAACCCCTAGCGACGCTGGGGAACATTTCCAATATCTTTGGGGGGCGCCGATGAGGAGGTGCAGGGCGAGTTGATGGCCTGAACCGAGAACGGGGGCACCTCTCTTCTTGAAGACAATCCGAGTCGAGAATCCTGTTGCGGCGGCGTGTAAGACTGCCTTTGTCTATGCTGCTGCAACGTTGAATGACGAGCAGGTAGCCGTTGGGCAGCTAGTGCAGGGTAGCTCACGCTACACCCAATATGCTGGGAACGAGACTCAGCTGCTCTTACCCTGCGCTCAAGGGCCTCCTGAGCAGCTGGACCGAAGATCTGACCAGGTGCTAATGGCAATTGGCGGAGGTTGTTGCGACATACCTCAGGGAGCCTGGACTGAGCCAGCCACACCTGCCACCTAGCTTGTGTGACAAGCCCAAGTGCTTTCCCACTAGAAAAGGCCATTGACCCCAAAGCCTGTAGAGAAGCCTCAAGCAGTTCTGATGAAGCATTATCCTGTGTTGTTGATAACATGGCTCATTTGTTGTTGGCACTTCATTCATCCATGGAATTCCCAATACGAGTCAATCCTGAAACGGTGATATATATATACGAACCAGCAAATCATCAGTACGTCTACACTCCGGGTTAGGGCAGCGTAGCTCCTGCTTAAGGGCTTCATCCGGGGACACAATCAATGAAGAAATACACGGCTCTACTGAGGGCATGTTACCAAGACCTTTCTCCTGGGCATCAGCCATTGCAGCTAATGTGCGTGCCACTCGATCCGGTCTGGAAGAAGGAGCAGAGCGAAAAGCTGAAAAAACAAC